>CAUYQV010009348.1:0-53038 GCA_963574575.1 Galagoides demidoff | reverse complement strand
TGTGGTGGGGGCCAGGGGCTCCCTGCTGTGCAGACTGATAAATGAGAGTGCTTCCTGCCCTCCTGGAACTTGGAGCCTGCCTGGAAACCTAAGACAGGAATCTCACTGAATAAAAGACTGAACCAATCATTCAAAAAAACTCTTTTTTTTTTGAGACGGAGCCTCAAGTTGTCCCCCTGGGTAGAGTGCCATGGCATCACAGCTCATAGCAACCTCCAACTCCTGAGCTCAAGCAAGTCTCCAGCCTCCGCCTCCCAAGTAGCTGGGACCACAGGTGCCTGCCACAACGCCCGGCCATTTTTTGGTTGCAGCCATCATTGTTGTTTGGCGGGCCCAGGCTGGGGATTTGAACCCTCCACCTTAGGTGTACGTGGCTAGCGCCTTAGCGGATTGAGCCACAGGCACTGAGCCTGGCTTACCTTTTTATTTTCCTGATGATCTTTTTTTGTCAGATAGTGTTGTCCCTATATGCAGGTATTCTGGTAATGCCATCTGGTAACTGTCTCACCCCACATCTTTCTTTTGTGCTGGCTTCACTGTCAGGCACGGTTACCCCTCTACCACTGATGGGGCAGGTTTTGCTCCTCCCGTTTAATAAGGTCTCAAGTCTGAGCCTCATGGGCCAGGTTTGGGTCACATAACCATCCCTAAAGCAATGATCATGGCCAGGTGTGTGGATCACTCTGATTGCTTGGGCAGGGGGCTTTGGGGGCTCAGGTAACCAGTGTCCTGTGGAACTGTGTGTGAGAGAGAGAGAGAGAATCTCTCCCCATGGGGCACAACACATTTATTTTCCTTCAAACAGAGTGAAACTCAGAGCAGCAGGGGACTTCCCTATGACTGGACTCTAGTATTTATTTCCCTATATCCTTGGACCAGAGGTTCAAGAACCTTCTCTCTGTGACTAACTATGTGTTGACCCAAGGCAAATCTGTGAAACCTTAGGCACACACAAAATACAGGATCTGTGTTTTCTGACTGCATGTTGGAGGGCCATAAGAGACCTTGGAGCAGAGGAAAAGGTGTGGGAATCTCAGTGGGAAACCCTACCTTGCTAGAAAATTCATACCAAGGCTTAGCTGGGGGACCTCCTTCTCATGGGAAGGGTGGGACTTTTTTTTTTTTGAGACAGAGTCTCACTATGTTGCCCTGGGTAGAGTGCTATCACAGCTCACAGCAACCTCAAACTCCTGGGCTCAAGTGATTCTCTTGCCTTAGCCTACCAAGTAGCTGGAACTACAGGTGCCTGCCACAATGCCCTGCTAGTTTTGAGAGACAGAGTCTTGCTCTTGCTCAGGCTGGTCTCCTAACTCTGAGCTCAGGAGATCCACCCCCTTGGCCTCCCAGACTACTAGGATTACAGGTGTGAGCCACCACGCCTGGCATTGGAGTCTGATTTTTAGTTCTTTCTTTCATGGATCATGCTCTTTTAGTCTTGTCTTAGAAATCTTTACCTATACTAATATTACAAATATTTTTCTCCTATTTTCTTCTAGAAGTTTTATAGTTTAGTTTTTATGGGTAGGTCTATAATCCTTTTTTTTTTTTTTTGAGACAGAGCCCCAAGCCTTCCCCCTGGGCAGAGTGCCATGGCATCACAGCTCACAGCAACCTCCAACTCCTGGGCTCAAGTGAGTCTCCTGCCTCCGCCTCCCAAGCAGCTGGGACCACAGGTGCCTGCCACAACACCCGGCCATCCTTTGGTTGCAGCCATCATTGTTGTTTGGTGGGCCCGGGCTGGGGACTCGAACCCACCACCCCAGGTGTACGTGGCTGGCACCTCAGCCGACTGACCCACAGGCGCCGAGCCCTATAATCCATTTTGAGTTAATTTTTGTATATGGCACAAGGTAAGGATCAAGGTCCATTTTTCCTATAGGAATACTCAGTTCTTGCAGTCCAATTTAATGAAAGACTAATCTGGACTTTTCCCTCCAAATCTTTTCCACTTTTCTCATTACATAGGCCCAAAAGTTTACGGTCATTCTAGATTCTTTTTCCGCCCTCTCTTCTTCATTCTCCATATCCAGCCCATCAGCAAATCCTAGATATCTCTTAAAAATATATCTAGAATGTACCACTTTTCTCCAGCTCCATTGCCTCACGCTGCTCTAAGCTACCATCATGTCTGCCTGTACCACTGCAGTAGCCTTCTTTCTGGTCTCCCAGACTCCACCCCTGTTCATTACTGTCCATCTTCCCCATAGCAGCCAGAAGGAAACTTGCTAAATATAAGACAAATCATATCTCTCTTCTGCTCAGAACCCTCCCAAGGCTCCCCATTCTTCTCAGAGTAATAGCAGAATCTTTCCCGTAGCCCACAAGGTCCTGTGCAATCTGGTTTTGCCAATAATCTCTGACCTCATTTCCTGTCATTCCTCCACTTACTCAGCTCCAGCCCTGATGGTTTCCTCCTTGTTCTTCAAACTTGCCCAGGATGGTCCCATCATAGGGTCTTTGCACTTGCTGTTCCCTCTGCCTGGAACACCATTCCCCCGGATGGCTCCTTCATTCCTTTAGGTCTCTTCTCCCCAGAGGGGCCTTCCCAACCACCTTGTCTAAAAGCTGCATTCCTGGCCTCAGTCTTTCTACCCCTTGGCCTTGGCTTATAGTCTTCCTAGCACAAATCATTTCTGTAACTTATTTATTTGTTGTCTCAATTTCTGACTGCTTCCGTCTAATTCAGGAACTGTGCCTGGCACACAGTAGGGGTTCAATGAGAGGCTATAGAATCAATAGATGATCCTGCTCTGTCTTGTTTCTCTTGCCTTTGGACCAGGAATGGACAGTGGAACATGGCAGCAAGGAGTTGAGAGAATGGAAAGTAAAGAGTTTAAGGAGGTGGAATTGTGTTATTTGGGGCAGGACAGAAGGAATAGCAATTCCTATTTTTTGAAAGCCTACTGTTGTGCATGCACTTTATATACTATGTGTAAGGATGGTCAGTCTTTATGGTAAAATAATAAAAAAAAGTAACTCAGTTTTTCTTTCTTCCTTTTTTTTTAGACAGAGCCTCAAGCTGTCGCCCTGGGCAGAGTGCTGTGACATCACAGCTCACAGCAACCTCCAACTCCTGCCTCCGCCTCCCAAGTAGCTGGGACTACAGGCGCCCGCCACAATGCCCTGCTATTTTTTGGTTGCAGCCGTCATTGTTGTTTGGCAGGCCCGCGCTGGATTCGAACCTGCCAGCTCAAGTGTATGTGGCTGGTGCCTTAGCTGCTTGCTCAGTGCCCAACTTATAGCTTTTCAATAAGGCATAAAATCTTTTTTTTTTTTTTTTTTTTTACAACGCCTGGCCATTTTTTGGTTGCAGCCGTCATTGTTGTTTGGCAGGCCCAGGCTGGGGATTCGAACCCGCCACCTTAGGTGTACGTGGCTGGCGCCTTAGCCAATTGAGCCACAGGCGCCAAGCCAAGGCATAAAATCTTTATGCCTGCTTTCTTTCTCTTGCCATCTCCCAACCCCCGAACCCTGGTGGACTTCTGTCCACAGAGAAATCCAACAGACCAAAGGGAAATGTAAATTCTCCTTACATTTCCCCAGCTCCTTTGTCTTTCAGAATTTGTTCCCTTAAGCCTCAGTGATTCCTGAGTGTCCTTGGCAGATGAACAATCAGGCCTCAGGACTGGAAACACCTGGAACATGTCTGTCTGCCACCTTGTCTGAAGAAAAACAGACACATTCACCTTCACAATACCCCTTGTGAATCTGGCTGCAATTGCCTCACCCCCCTCCACAACCACTCCCCACCCCTCCACCTGCATGCCCTTTATTTTTTTTTAGACAGAACCTCAAGCTTTCCCCCTGGGTAGAGGGCTGTGGCATCACAGCTCACAGCAATCTCCAACTCCTGGGCTTAAGCGAGTCTACTGCCTCAGCCTCCCAAGTAGCTGGGATCACAGGCACCCGCCACAACACCCGGCTATTTTTTGGTTGCAGCTGTCATTGTTGTTTGGCGGGCCCGGGCTGGATTCGAACCCGCCACCTTAGGTGTATGTGGCTGGCGTCTTAGCCACTTGAGCAACAGGCGCCGAGCCATGAGTGCCCTTTAAATTCAGCTACCCAATAGACCTCAAGGGCGGTATTCTTTCTTTCTTTATTTGGGATGCCATGTCATTCTCTTGCTTTTTTTCTTTTTTTTTTCTCCCTCCTTCCCCATCTTCCCTTCTCTCACTCCTTCTTCTCTGATTTCTTCTCTCTCTCTTTCTCATCTCTCCACTCTCCTCCCTTTCTCTCATATACAATAAACTTATCCTTTATGTGGCTTAGTACATGTAGCTCAGTGGTTAGGGTGCTGACCACATGCACCAGGGCTGGCGGGTTTGAACCCAGCCCAGGCCTGCTAAACAACAATGACAACAACAACAAAATACCGGCCGTTGTGTTGGGCACCTGTAGTCCCAGCTACTTGGGAGGCTGAGGCAAGAGAACTGCTTAAGCCCAAGAGTTTGAGGTTGCTGTGAGCTGTGACACCATAGCTCTCTACCAAGCGACACAGTAAGACTCTGTCTCAACAAACAAACAAACAATATATATACATACATATACATAACAATAAACGTATACTTTTATATTCTAATCGTGGCCTAGAGAAATTCTTCTCTTGTCCCCTGAGCAGCATCTACTGAGCAGCTAAACATTTCTAAACCTATCACTATGATTGTCTCTATTTGACAGATGAGGAAATGGAGGCCTAGAGAAGTGAAATGATTTCACTAAGGTCACGCAGTGTGACTTGAACCCAAGTCAGCCCAACTTTAGAACTTTCTGTCTTCATTTGGGGCAAAGGGTAGATAAGACTGCCAGGCATCCTGTACATTTAGAAAGGTCCTGGGTTGACTTTGTCAGGACACTTGAAATGCGTGTGCAATTTACGATGTAAAACTATTTTAAATTTGCAGAAGAACTTTATGGACAGCCTGTATTTAGCTTTTCAATAAATTACGCATTTTCAGTAGTTAAGAGATATCTTTCAAATTTAATCAGTCGTTTTGAATTTGCCAAATCTGTCAACTCCAGCTGGAGAGAGCTTAGACTCCAAGCCTACAACTTCAGTTGAGTGGCCCGCCTGGGGCCCCAGGGCTTTTTCCAGGCAAATCCACGGCCTGTTCTTTCTTACCTTTGGAACCGCAACGAGCTTTCAGGGTTCGAAGTCTTCTTTTCTCGGATAGGGCATGGGGGAGTAGCGAGTCAGTCGCGGTTCCTTTAAGAGTGTTTTCGGGGACGGGCTCACGGGGGCGTGGCAAATCCGGGGGCGTACCGGGTAGGGGCCGGCCAATCTCGGGTCGGCAAGAACGCAGGGGCCGGCCGGGTGGGAAGGGTTAAAGGAGTGCTCCCGCGGATGGACTACAGTCCTGCTGTCCCCGCCTCCTTGCGTCCAAGCCAGCGCTCTCCCGCGGCTGCGCCCGCTTGGCCGCCCCGGGAGACAAAGCGCCGCGGTCACGGAGCGGGTGGGTCCGGGGCCATGGCCCGGCCGCCCCCCGGCCCTGCGCCTCCAATGCCGCCGCCACCCTAGGCTTGCACAGCGAGGTAAGGCCGCCCTGGCGGAGGAACTTGCGGATGGACCTCCGAGGGGACGCGGGACCGGGGTCAGGTCGCCGTGGGCCTCGCCCCGACCGCCTGGAGAGCACGCTGCTGGGCTTCTGCCCATCAGAGATTCCTCGCCAGTAGCAGTTTCCCCAGTGTCGGGGTGAACTTGGCTGATGACCTCCCAGACCCTGAAAGGGGCGTCCGCCGCTGGAGGGGGGCACCCTGCGGAACAGCCCTCTGCTGGGACCCCCATTCTGCCGTTGACTGCTTCATCTGTGGCTCTGGCTTCCTTGACGAAACTCAAGAGCGCTTCTACGCAGGACACACAAAGGGACAGAGGGCAGCTAGGAGCAGGGCCACACCTGGAGGATCGGCCTCTGCAAAGGGCAAGGGGGTGCCTGTGCTGGGGGAGGAGGACGTTCTGGAGCCCTGTGGTCCTTGATGGGGCGGAGCTGGGCAGGAGGCTCTTCAGTGTTCTTGGCACACGTTTTGCAGCCTGTGCCTGCCACACCCACGCCCACTGCTGGGGGACGCTCAGACTAGTTAGATTCAACCCCAGAAGCTGCCGTTCTCACTTTTGTCCTTGAAGTGAGTGCCAAAATGCCATGCCTCGGTTCCCCCAGTCTGGGTTTTTGCAGAGTAACTCTTCAGGATTAATTGATTCAACCCTTCCCAGAAGGATGGATATATATATATATCCTTTTTTTTTTTTTTTTTGAGACGGAGCCTCAAGCTGTCCCCCTGGGTAGAGTGCTATGGCATCACAGCTCACAGTAACCTCCAATTCCTGGGCTCAAGTGAGTCTCCTGCCTCCGCCTCCCAAGTAGCTGGGACCACAGGCGCCCACCACAAGCCCGGCCATTTTTTGGTTGCAGCCATCATTGTTGTTTGGTGGGCCTGGGCTGGGGATTCGAACCCTCCACTTTAGGTGTACGTGGCTGGCGCCTTAGCCGATTGAGCCACAGGCGCCGAGCCAGAAGGATGGATATTAACGTTCCCATTTTATAGATAAGGCGATGAAAACCTCGACTCACAGCAGCTAATACTTGTTAAATGCCTTTCCTATACTTTGCCAGCAGTTTTTCCTTAATTTATTTAGCTCATTGAAACTTTTCCATGGCCTCACTTAACAGATGAGGCACCTGAAGCTTGGAAAATGAAATGACTTGCCCAAGGACCTCCAGCCTGGACTGGTGGATGCAAGAACTTGGCCCTGGGAGCAGAGGGGAGCCAGGCTTTCTCCAGTCTCCTGCCTGGCCATGGGCTGTTGAATCAGCAGCAGCGCCCATAGTGGATTCTGAACTTCTTGGAAAACAGCATGGGGAGATAAGCCAGAGACCAAGCCTTCCCTCTAGACTGGAGCCTGGGCCCCTGCAGCTTCCTGCCCTCCTTTTTCTTGCTGGCTGGAGGTGGCAGGGGCTAGGAGCAGAGAAGGGTCTTGTTTGGCTTGGTGACCTTGGTCCAGTATGGCCCCATCTGGGCGGTGGGGAGGGCTGCTGAACATGAGGGAAGTTGCCCTTCCTTAGATCTTAATGGGGTGGAGAGACCCTCAAGTTAGTCCCCCATTGGGGTTATTTGCCCAGAGTGATTCTGGGCATAGCACTGTGCTTTTGGGCCTCAGTTTCCACATGAATGGAAAGGGGAATAAACCCTTTGTCAGGGGGCTGTTGAGAGGTTTAAGAAGATAACATGGATTCATTTCATTCATTTTGCAGGTATTTGAGCACTTACTACTGGAATTCAGATCAAAAAGATCCCTGCCCTCCTAGAGCAGGCAAAAGTGACCCAGATAATTAGATAAGAAGACCCAGTTAAAAGAATAGGAGAGTGACTAGGGAGTCTCTTGCCAAGCTAAGAGGGAAGGATCAGGCAGTAATGTGCCTGGTGTATTCAGGGAACTGAGAGGAGGCCAGCGTGGCTAATGCAGAGTGAGCAAGGAGGAAAGAGGTAGGTAGGGAAAGGGAAGTTGGAAGCCATGAAGAGGACTGAATTTTATGTTGAGAGAAGTGGGGAGCCATGGAAGGGTTTAGAGGAGAGGAGGGGCATTATTGGATCAAACAGTGGAGAGATTTCAGTGTGCCCAGGTGAGGGGCCAGGTGCCCAGGTGGTGGGGGCCAGGGGCCAGAATGGGAGTAGACAAGGTTGAGTACTGGTTTGGGAGAGGCTGGATGGGGATCAACTGGACTTGGTGATCAGGTGTGGGGGTGACAGGAAAGCCAAGGGCCATTTGCTGAGATAGTACACACTGGAAAGGAGCATTTGGGGAGGCCAAGAAAAATGTAAGCAGCTGCCACTGTTGAGCACGTACCGTGTGCCCAGGCCTGTGCACTGTGCCTTCCATGTGGTCACTGTTTTACTACAACAATCCTGACTCAGGTGCTGTTATGATCTTATTTTACAGATGCAGAAACAGAGGCCCAGAGAGGCTAATAGTTTGCCCAGGATCACCTAGCCTGGACCTGTAGAGCTGTCATCTGAACCCAGAGAAGAGTGAGCCAAGAACAGAGCTGGGCAGAGGGCAGGGAGGTGAGCAGTGGCCTAAGAAATAGGAGAGAAACAGGATGAGCAGGGCAGGTGATTCTTATGAGAAATGGGGCCAGGGTCCACGTGGGAATTGTTTGGTGGTGTGGTAGTAGAGAATTCATGAATAACATTTTGCAGGAAGAGAAACTGAGGCTCAGAAAAGGACAGCCTATGTCTGAGAGGCAAAGTAGGGATTAAAACACCTTCAGATCAGGCTTTGGCTCCACCACTAGGTCAGGACAAACTGATCTCAGTTTCTAGATCATAGCTCATGTTGCCTCTTCCAGGAAGCCCCCCCTGATGGCTTAAGTGGATGATATGAGGTGGCAAGGAAACTGAGGATTTGGCTGGGAGTAATTGCCTCTTCCACTATAGATCAGGAGAGATCAGTTGCTCTGAGGAGAGCCACCACCCAGACCTCATTCCTTTGGAGCCCAAGTAAGGTACCAACCCGGGATAGGAATGAACATTAATTAAGTACCTACTGCATTCTAGGGACTTTATATAGTTTTTTTTTTTTTTTTGAGACAGAGTCTTAGTCACCCTGGGTGGAATGCCATGGTGTCAGTTTACAGCAATCTCAAACTTGGGCTTGAACAATCCTTTTGCCTCAGCCTCCCAAATAGCTAGTTAGGTGCCCATCACTATGGCTGGCTAGTTTTTCTATTTTTAGTAGAGATGGAGGTCTTACTTTGCTCAGGTTGGTCTCTAAGTTCAAGCAGTCTACTTGCCTTGGCCTCCCAGAGTGGTAGGATTATAGGTGTGAGTCATCATGCCTATGCTTCATTTCATAGAATATATATACCTACCATCCTATACAGGATGAGGCTGTGCAGGGGGGCATGAGGTGGGACCTCAAAATGGCCATGGAAAACTCCAAAGGGAGGTATCGTCAGTCTGGGGACCACCTCCTGATAAGTCCTACCTGGTCAGTGTTGCCCCCCATCATGTACCTACCCCTTGGGGAGGGTGGATGAAATTATTGTGGCCAGTGCACCATCTGTATTGTCCATGATAGTCCCTGCTCCTTGTCTATAAGTCAGCCTAGCTCTGGGCTTCTTCAGTCAGATTATTTCATAACAGTTGCCTCTGCCTCTCTGTGTTCCTCTCTTCTCCCCTGCTTCTCTCTGCTTTAGCCCTATTGGCCTCCTGGCCGGTTCTCCAGCATACCTACAGCTTCTCACCCCAGGGCCTTTGCACCTGCTATTCCTGCTGCCTGGTATACCCTTCCCTAGCTGGCCCCCATGCTTCCCTCCCTCACTTCCCCTTGCTCACATGTCATCTTCCCCTGACCACCCTGTTAAATCAATTCCCTTCCTGTCCCCAACACTCCCAACTCCCTTCCTTGTCTTATTTTTTCCCATAGCACATAAGACCATCTGGAAGACATTTTATCTACTTGTTAATTGTCTTTCTCTTCACCCCTTGCCACTAGTGTGTGGGAATCATGAGGGTGGGGACCCTGTCCCTCTTGTTTATTGCTGTATGCCTAGTCCTAGAACAATGTCTGGCATGGAATAGGTACTTGCTTAATAAGTATTTCATTAATGAAATAAGTCCCTGCAACTCTCTGAAGGAGGTTCTGTTTGTGTCCTTATTTCATGGGTGGACAAACCAAGGCTGAGTCACAAACTCAGGGCTAGAAACTGGAGGGACTACGAAGGCCAGCTAGTCTTGTTCCTGGGGTGATGAAATGGCCATCAAGGCTGTTGACCAGGCTCGGCGCCTGTGGCTCCATCAGCTAAGGCGCCAGCCACGTACACCTAAGGTGGCGGGCTCGAATCCCCAGCCCGCCCGCCAAACAACAATGATGGCTGCAACCAAAAAATGGCCGGGCTTGTGGTGGGCACCTGTGGTCCCAGCTACTTGAGAGACGGAGGCAGGAGACTCGCTTGAGCCCAGGAGTTGGAGGTTGCTATGAGCTGTGATGCCATGGCACTCTACCCAGGGGGATAGCTTGAGGCTCCGTCTCAAAAAAAAAAAAAAAAGACTGTCGATCACAAATATTTGCTGAGCAATTGTCTGTGCCCCAGGCAAGTGAACACACAAGTTAGACACATGGTAAATGGCTGTGGTGAAGGCAAAAATACATGCAGGCTCTGGAAAACACCGTCAGATAGTGTTGGGGTCGGAGGACAGTTACAGATGGCTTGGGAGGGAGTAATGAATGTCAGCAACGCCTTCAAGAAAGTGGAATCTGATTTTTTTTTGCAATTTAGAAAAATGGAAACCAAAGAAGAAAAGAGTATTGAAGAAAGAAAAAGATGAGAAAATTTATCTTCCTGCCCTCTTTGGCAGACTCTTTTTTCTTTCACCAGAGTTTATAATCATCTCTCCCTTCTGAGCAACATGCAGAGCCTGCCACCATTCATCCCCCCCGCCTCCTGCCCCCCGCTTCCGTTTTCCTTTTTTTTTCCCCTTCTTTCTCTGGAAAAAAATCATGTATACTAAGCTGGTACCTCCTTATTTAAGAAAATGAGTGATTAATTTTCTCTTCCATTGAATTCTGGATCTTAAAGCTAATCTCTTCCAGACTTCCCGATTTCTTTTGCATAATTAAAAATGCAAATGTTCAAGTATTTTTAATCCATAAAGAATTAATCAGTCACATCACAAACTCCTCTCTCCCTCAGCACACGCTCCTCTGAAAAGATAGGTCAGCCCTCAAACCTGCGAGGAAGAAGTCGTATACCCAGGTTCGAGTTCGGACAGTTCCGAAGGAGCAGACAATTTAAGGGAGAGAAGCTGCCAGGAACGATACCCAGTTGTGAATTTTTTTTTTTTAATTTGTTTCTCAGGACTTTTACTAGGTGCCTTATCTCAGTGCAGTAAAAGTAAATGACTTTGGGAAGTGACATAGAAGAGGCAGGAAGCTCAGAATACAAAGTAGAGGCTGCATGCTAGCTGCCAACAGACCTATTTTGGGGAATTTTGGAATTAAAGTAAGTTAGCATATTAAATTTGGGGGGGCCAGGCAAGAAACTGTATTTCTGAATTCTCGTAAAAGCAAGTGGTACGAGGCCTGCGTCCCTTCTGGCCAACAATCTACCTACCAAGAACCTTACTCTGTCCACCAAGGCTTCTGTGTGTCACAGAACGTACGTGGGCGCTTCTAGAGCAGGGGGGTCGCCTTGGTCCTTAGTTAATTGCCGCGTAGGCATTAGGATTTGCCCAAGTCTGAAGCCAGCATGCATTGTCTTCAGCGAGCTGAACGTACCTGTAGAACTTTCTGAATAAAGTATGTAGAGATTGCTGGGCCCTGCACGGGACGGACTGGATCAGGGTATCTCAAGCTGAGCCTGGGCAAGCAGCATTTTTTTTTAAGCAAACTGTCAGGATGGCTGTCGTAGGCATGTGCTATGATGTGGGAGGTGGCTGGGTTAGCACACCCGGGGGACACAGGTGCAAGGCAGGCTCCCGTGCTGACCTGCACAGAGGCTCAGGGCTGCGTTTCGCATGAATGGCTACGTTTGGGAAGTTCGTGGCGGTATCCAGTCTGAAGGTTTGGAACCGTTGTGCTCATGCTGTGCCATCTACCTCTGGGCTCCGTATAATCGGGGTCACACTGTTCTGTGCACCTGTGTTACGAAGCTCTGTACTGTGTGATCCGGGGCTACCTTTCCTTACTCTGTGAGAAAAAGGGGTAGATCATTACTGAACCGAAAGCAACCCTGTTTGTTTAGTTAAAACATGAAAGGAAGTTCTAACCGGGTAGCAAAAACTAGCGTGTAAGGAGAGGTTGAGTATTAGTCCCGATGAGCACTTTCTTATGTCTGTCGGTGTGGATTTTTTTTCTTTTTACACAAAAATCCTCTTTTGCCCCCTTCACCATCCCTCTCATGCAGACTGTCTGTAAATCATGATTTGCTGACTGCTCATTAAGAGGATATTGTCTCATCCATCCATCTGATCAGTTTAGGTGGTGTTTTTATTATCCTCGCCAATAATAATAATAATAATTATAATGAACAACTTTTAAGTTGGCAATGAACCTGAATATACACTGGGATGTGCAGGGATTAGTTACAATTGCTAATGAATATTTAAAATTTCCTTTCGCTTTCCTGGCAGAAGAGCTAACCAGGAACTCTAGAAGTCCAAGTTTGAATGATTGGCTCGTTACAGACTGGCCTGAGAGACAGAGCTAAGCAGTTGCGACGGTTTCATCTCCCGAAGCCAGGATTTCACCTCCAGGCTGCCAACTGTTGTTCCCCAAGGGTCCTTGATGGTCTTCCAGTCTTTGGAAATCATCATCAATCACAAAAGCCATTGCAGCCTGTTTTCCAACTCCAGCCGTTAAAGTAGCTTTGTTCATCACAGACGACTCAGTCAACTTTCTCTGGAGCACCTGGCGAAAGAGAGCAAAGGAAAAGAGGGTGAAACGGTGGTTCCACTCACTGCTCAGATTGGGAAACAAGGGCAGACATAACTTTCACCCCTTCTCTTTTACTGCAGGGAACAGTGAGCACATCAGAGTTTAAAGTGCTGGACACTGGGTCAGCTCCCTTTGTTGACACAATGCGCTTGCAGTTAATCACAAATAGTAGGAGGTCAGTTTCCTTCAATGGTTGGATTTCGTGAACCTAATAATTAGGGGCTTAAAACTATCTTATGCTGCATGAAAACAACAGAGAAACACTTGTTAGACTTGTAAAATACATTGTCAGTCAGGCCTCCTACAATCTTCACTTAGAAGTATGCCAGGGACAAAAGGGAAGCACAGCTGGAAGCATGATGTGACGATGAGATTCCCAAATGCTCACCTTCCTATCTCTTTGTGTGAAGAACCATCCTCAGGCCTCCACAATTTCACATACACAGTACGGAGCTTTATAGATTTGACATTGTCATGGGTGGCCAGTTCTGAGAATGTGCATGTCAGAACAATATAAGATGCTGTGTATATTTTTTTTTCAAAGCCAGTGGAAGCTATAAGCTGCCCGCCTAAAAAGTACAGATGGAGGAAAGTTTTGAAGCTGTATCCAAGGGGGACAGAAGCCTCATGTTGTCAGGCAACACATCTTACAGACAGGGTCCCCTTTTATGTCATCGGGTTGATCAATTCAGAAGATTTGTGAAAAGAAAAACAAAGCGGGGGACAAGCACAGGCCTTCTGTGCTGGTCAGTACACATGGTGCATGTCTGGTCTGTGAAAATTAGGTTAACTGAGGAAATGGTCAATGTAGGGAGGTGGTCAGCTATGGAGGCCCCACTGTATGTGACATTACATGTAGACGTGTCTGTTTGGGAATTTTACACCCTCTACTGTGGTAGAATTTCTCTTTCTAAGATACCTCTCCCAAATGACATCACCCAGGGAGGGGGACAGGGCAGAGAGCTCAGGTACGCTGAGGAACCAGGGTAGAAGAGACCTGGTCTTCCTAATAGCTTCACAGCTTGGAGGGGCTACTGAGAAATATAAAATGTGGTTCTTGTCCTCAAGACATCTGAAGTTTGGTTGGGGAGACAGTATATGCCTGATGGGTACGAATGGTTCCTCTGATAGGATGGATACAACTCAGGGCTTTAGCTCATGGACTAGACTAGAAGTGCTCTGGGACTTAAGGTTGATTTTAGGCTTCTATCTCTATGACTCTTGCAAAGATACTGGGGGTTTTTTTTTGTTTGTTTGGTTTTGGAGATAAAGTCTCACTCTGTCACCCTGGATAGAGTGCTGTGGCATCATCATAGCTCACAGCAACCTCAAACTCCTAGGCTCAAGCAATCTTCTTGCCTCAGCTTCCCCAGTGGCTGGGACTGTAGGCACCTACCATTCCCAGGTAACTTTTTCACCCTGTTTTTAGTGGAGATGGGGTCTTGCTCTCATTCAGGCTGGTCTTGAACTCCTGAGCTTGAGCAAAGCACCTGCCTCAGCCTCCCAGAGTGGTAGGATTATAGGTGTGAGCTGCCACATCCAGCCAAAGATACTGTATTTAAAATTTGTATGATTTTGTTAATACAAAGAAGGGGTTTTAGAATCTGATACATATTTTATTACGTGACAATAAGACGTAGAGAAATGACCTTTATACAAGCCCCTTAACTTCTGGGAATGTCAGTTTCTGTATTTGTAAGGGTGTGTGTGTGTGCGCGCGCGCGTATGACATACTACCTTTCTCACTTACCTTATAAGCTCTTGGTGAGGATAAAACAAAATTCAGTACCATACAAAAAGAAGGCAGCATCGTTAACTAACTGAATGAAGCTACCACCTGAACTTATTTTTAAAACTTCTTGTTTTCGCTGTGAGAGTTGTGTTTTGTTCATAACCTCTGATGACTCGTAACGGGAACTTCAGCTAATGGCATTATAATAATGCACATTCGTGTGGCTGTGTTTTATGGTGTCATCTTCACCTGATTATTACAACTGTCATATTTAGAGTACAATTATTTATCTCCACTTCGTATGTAAGGAAACTGCAGCTCAGAAGCATTAAGTGCTGCGGTCTGAGAAGGCCGAGGAGCCCGGACTAGAACCTGGTATTTCTGACTTTCGGAGAAACTTCGCCACTACAGCGGGCCAGATAACAAGAGGGAGACGAGGTTTTTAAACAGTGTAAAAATAAAAGGAATATCTGCAAATACTGCTCACTCTCTTGATTATCTGCTTGAAAAAACTTCAGTAAGCCTTAATCCTAAGAACAAAGTGAAAACATGCTGAAAATGCCCAGAGGATTGTTTGAAAATTTTACTTTTTCATAAACAGCATCATTTCCTAGCAAGTTGCCTTTTTTTTTTTTTCTGTTTGTAGCAACTGCAGTTCCTGGATCATATTTCTGAAGGATGTTCACTGTTGCCCTGTCTCTCTTTCAGTCACAGATCAACGCCTAGCAACCATGATCGGATACAGCGTCTGCGGCAGGAATTCCAGCAAGCGAAGCAGGATGAGGACGTGGAGGATCGGAGACGCACCTACAGCTTTGAACAGCCCTGGGTAAGTTACGGGTTCCTGGGCTTCCCCGCAGTAGAGGCCCCCAAGCTGTGACCTCACTCCTCCATGGAATCCGACACGCTGGAGCCCGATTCCTTTGACCTTTAACGTTTTGACCTCTCCCTCATCTCCATCTGCGTTTCATAATGGCTAATTTCATTTCATATCTTGTGCCACCATCTGTCCATCACATAACAGGTCTCATCTGCCTTGTGACGGGACATGGCAGAAGTATTCTAGCTCCCAGTTATGCATTTTTTTAGTAGTATTTTTCTACGGATACATCTTTCTCAGAAAGATGAGAATGAAACTAAGGAATCAGAGCCCAAATAAATTAATCTAGCACCTGTCTATTTCCTCTATAATGTACAATAGTGTTTTGTAATTCCTGATGGTATAATCTCCGATACCCCGTGTGTATTTGTTGAACCCCTCTCATTTGTGTCTCCCCACCTTTATTCTCATCCATCTCCTTACACCTCCAGAGTGATCTTTCTAGAACAAAAGTTTGAATGTTTTCTCAACACCAGACCCATATCCTGATGAGATCAGACCCATTAAGGGTGGTACAGCCATAGGCAGACCCATAGTCTGATCTTGTGTTTCACCTTCAAGATGATAGCACTTCTGGGAAAGGGGGTGTTGGAGGTTTGAGACAGTGGGGAGGGTTTGAGGAATCTCTTTGGGAAACTTGATGGTGAGTCAGTTAGGGGTGAAAAAAAATAAGCTCCTTGAGGTAGGAAATGTAGCTCAAAGAATTAGTAGGATTGTATTACCATCAATGTGGTAACACAGCATCACCAACAATGGTTATAGGACTGGGAATAGAAGGAACAAATTCATAGATTAATTCTATGAAGACGAGACCGACATGGAAGACAAAAAGTCAAGGAAGGCTGCTCAAGCCCTGGCAAGGCTCCTGCTGAAGCATCGCCCAGTCTGGGTGGGGACAAGTGCAGCTCAGGAAGGGTTATCTTCATAGCCTGGGAGTCTGCAAGAGGGGCCAGAAGTCTGGTGTTACCAATATGAGGAGGGTGTGGTCTGAGCAGTGGTTTTTTTGGAGGTGGCACATTTCTGGATGACGCAGAGGTCCAAAGGACGCTGTCTGTGCACACACATTACAGACCAGGGGAGATCAGAGTTCGTAATCTGATGCATTCACTTCCAAGTTGAGGATGTAATTGTACTAGATACCTGGGAGAGTTGGTGTTAGGAAAAGACTTGAAGTTAAAATAGGAAAAAACACTCTGTTTTATTTGGGGAAGGGTTAACTACGTGGCTGAAGTAGAACTGAGAGGTTGGTTGTATCAGAGGGGAGGGGAGGTTCCAGGTGGCAACACGGGAGGAGGCTTCAATGCTAGAATGAGAGATTGAGGAAGGACGGTTCCAGGATGGGACCCCAGCCCCCTAGCCGGGGACCTGGCTCTCCAGGACTCAGTTTTCTCATTTGCAGACTAACAGGATTAGAAAAGGTGATTGAGTGTCAGTTACTAGACCCTTTGATAAGATGAAGGGCCCCAACTCAGTTCCCGTAGCTCAGCGGGTAGGGCATCAGCCACGTACACCAAAGGTGGCGGGTGTACTGCTAAACAACAGTGACAACTACAACCAAAAAGTAGCTGGGCGTTGTGGAGGGCACCTGTAGTCCCAGCTACTCGGGAGGCTGAGGGAAGAGAATTGCTTAAGCCCAAGAGTTTGAGGTTGCTGTGAGCTGTGATGCCATAGCACTCTACCGAGGGCAACATAATGAGACTGTGTCTCAAGAAAAAGAAAAGATGAAGGACCTGATGATGAAATGAAGCCCAGCTTGCAGAGCAGATGCAAGTGGAGCTCCTCTGCTTGAATACGAGGCCTGGTGGGTCTGGTTACCTGCCGCTGTAGGTCAGGGCTTCTCAAAGTGTAGTCCACGGAATGGTACCCTCAGCATTGCCTGGAAACACATACACAGTCCTGGGCCCTGCCTTGGCCCTTTTAGACCTGAATCTTTATGGGTGGGGCTCAGGAATATGTATTTTAACAGAACCTCCAAGCAATTCTGAGGCAGGCTGTACTTGGAGAAACTGCCTTCCAGAGTCTAGACCAGAGTTTTTCAACCTTTTTGGTTTTTAATCTCACAATCCACTTGAGATAGTTAAACTTCTGAAGCCCACTTATGTTGGTTAAAAAAAGAGTGAAAAAAAAAAAGAACATTCTGTTCTTTAAACTTCCTTCAAAAATAATTTAATTGATGATCTTTAAAATTTTTCACAGCACACCTAAGATCCTCTCATGTACACCAGTTTTGTTTCTGAGACAGAGTCTCACTTTGTCACCCTCAGTAGAGTACAGTGACATCACAGCTCACAGCAAGCTCAAACTATTGGGCTTCAGTGATTCTCTTACCTCAGCCTCCTAGCTGGGACTACAAGCCCCACCATAATACCTGGCTATTTTTTTTACAAATGAAGTCTTGCTGTGGATCAGGCTAGTCTCGAACTCCTGAGCTCAGACATTCCACCTGCCTTGACCTCTCAGAGTGGTAGGATTACAGGCGTGAGCCACCACGCCCAGCTACTGAGTCCCTTTTTGGTGTTAAAACCCAATATCCTCAATATTATATTTCTACATAAAACAAGAAACCTATACATGTTTCTACTGAGAGATTTGGTGACCAAATTGGAGTTTGAGGAAGATTAATTTTGGGGATAAATGGAAAAGAATGAAAAATGGCCAAAGTGTACTATAGTTGACCCTCAGTCTATACAGGGGTTACGGGTGCTGACAACCCTTAGTCCCTGCAATCAAAAATCTGCATATAATTTTTGACTCCCCCCAAACTTAACTACTGTACTAATAGACTATTGTTGACCAGAAGCCTTACCAATAGCATAAACAGTCGATAAACACATATTTTTTTATGTTCTATGTATTATACACTGTTTGACAATAAAATAAGCTAGAAAAAAATTGTTATTAAGGAAATCATAAGAAAGGAAATACATATACTATTGACTAAGTAGAAGTGGATCATCATAAAAGTCACCGTCCTCGTCTTCACATTGAGTGGGCGGAGGGAGAGGAGAGAGAGGAGGGGTTGGTCGTGTCTCTGGGATGGCAGACACAGAAGGGAACCTGTGTGTAAATGGACCCACGAGGTTCAAACCTGTATTGTTCAGAGATCAAATCTAGTTTGAACCTTAGCTCAAGGGAGCAACATGAGTCCTTAAAACAGGCAATTGGCAATATGGGACTAGTATTCACAAGCAAAAACACCTCATGCAATCAATTCTTGCCTGACTTTGGGAGGTTATAAAACAAGTTCCCCAGGTCTAATATCTAAGAAAATCTCTAATCGTCTTCTGCAGCAATATTCCTGTTACTGATATTTTTTTCCTAAGGTATTGAGTTCATGTTTCTAGATGATCAAGCAAGTTGAGTCACTCCAGTATAGCGACATGACGGAATTATGTTCATGTACTTACGTTGTTCAGCATAATTGACTCAGTCCATTCCCACCAGGTTTCTTAAAGCAGGATTGTTTTGTGATGAGCAGTAAATATATTTTAGCTATGTGTATTTGGACATAGGGGCTAAACAGAGCAATGAGCACAGTGTCGACCTTTCAGAGACAACAACGTGGAGGTGGTGTCACACCCACACACAGTTGCAACCTGGCAAACCCATGGGGACTTGTCATCATCCCCTGTACCACGCCATGAGGAGCTGCATTCGCTATTTGCATTTCCCTGGGAATGGAGATTCTAACTAGCATCTCCCCAACATTCACCCTTTGGTTAATTATTTCATTCATCAAACTTAGCGAGTGTGTACTGTGTTCTAGTGATTGTGTTTGGGGCAGGAGAACAAAGAGGAGAAGGAAAGACTGCTCTTTGAACTCTCCAGTGGAGCTTGAAACAAAAAAGAATACTTGGTACCATGTAGAGGGGGTGTGCTAACAGGAAACATGGGGTGTTGTGAAACCAGAGTGCAAGGCTCAGATGAGCTTTGGGTGATCAGGACAGGCTTGAAAGAACCCCTCTTTAATTTGGGAATGTATTTTAAATATGCAGCTTTGAGAAACAAAGAAACACGCCTCAGTAAACTAAAAGGGATGAATTTATCACTGGCTGGCAACATTGTATTTGCTTGCAAGACTAAATGGGTGTTTCCTCCTCCTCAGCTCTAGATGTCATTCACCCGGAGAAGTGAAAATGAAATCTATTTTGGTTTCTTTGTAAGTTTCTTTTTGAATGGGGACAGTGGCCATGTTGGCATATATTTCTACATTATCTACTTTATATGAACAATCACGTTAGGGGAAATTTGAGAAAATCTTGTACATTTGGAAACTCAACTCCTGAAGGTCATAGGCCACATTACTGTGTATCAAAATGCCACAGCAGCGTCCATAGACAACGTGGCTGGTATCATTGTCTCCTATAATGAGTGAGCAGGGAATTATTTGGATGACAGGCTGATTACTTTAGGAATAGAATAATTTCCTAAATTGTGGGTCAGGAAGTGACCTTTTTTTTTTTTCATTTGCAAACAACTGATATCTTGCTCCACTTTAATGATCATGTAAATGAGATGAAAGTGACTGTAGTTCTACTTACCATATTAATTTTTATGCCACTTCTCATCCTTACCTAGCTAAGAGCTGCTTGGTTGTTCAAATTGGAGTTTGGTCTATGGTTTTTATATGTTTTACAGAATGAGCTTTTTCTATATCTTTCTGTATTTTTTTTTCTCTCCTTGTGTGTATTGTGACCTTGAAAGGTCACTCCTGTGTTTGGAAAGGATGAGACCATGACCTCAGCCATTGGAACAGTTTGTAATCCTTTTAGTTTTAAGGAACCACAAACTCATCTTTAAGCCCTGTGTACAACTTAGATGATATTAGTTGAAATCGTCATGCTTGTTAGAGATGCCCCCCACACACACATACAAAGTGCAGCCCAATGTGTCATAATGGAAATATCCAAGCCAATTACTTTACATACAGAGTGAGACGCTGTAGAAAATCCATCCAAGGAAGCCCTTTTCATGCCTCTATTTTGAAAACGTTCTCTATAAACTCTAGCTGTACAGAATGCACCTGTCTTGAGCCTTTGTTCGAAATAATGTTTGGGCCCGAGGGAGCTGATTTGTGGCACAAAAGGTCTTTAGATGAGCAGAGGCCCAGAAAATGTCCTTAGCTCCATAATTGAAGCAAGTTCTCTCCCAAGTTGAGCAAGAGAAGCAGAAAAAGCCAGTGTCTTCCTTGTGCAATGCCAGGTGCAACATAAATAAAGCAGCGAGTTGCTTTAAATCTTTTTTAAGACAATGGAACAATAGCTGGGGTTGGGGTTATTATCACAGAGCTCAGAGACGGACAGGACTTAGTGTTGCTTTTAAAAGAATTAAATTGCAGCCTGCAGACGTGAGTACAGTATGCTGTAAAAACTTCGCAGATACCTGAGCGTTGCCCACAAGGAGACTTGCTGGCTGAGCCGACTGATAGATGGGATAATGGAGCCTTTAATAGCTGTATTGCTAAATCCCTTCCATCCCAGGTTGGGAGTGACTTAAAGTAGTTTAGTCCTTCAGGTAGAAAATTGATACTCTGCGATGTGAATATACTCTTCTCCCCCAAGCTCGTCTTGCTTCCTAGCTGTCTCTAAACAACAAAAATCTGCCCTTTCTCTCCATTATCTTCTCTAAGACTTTTAATAGCCCTTCTTACCCCCTCAGCGTTCTACCTGCCTTAATTGGCGAGCTGATCACAGTACTCAGGCACTCAGCACCCCTACATTCCTCCCCTGTGCCTGGCAGATTTGAGAAAATGGTGGTTTTTCTTTTTATTGTCATCTTTGGTAAGGCAGGGAAGGCGTTTGCTGTCGTTTTCTTATAGTGGCATTCCTGGCATGACTCAAAAAAGAGAATGGCATGTTAGTTGATAGCCTTGAAGTGTTAGCCTAGCTTGAAACTAGTGCAAATTACCAGCCATGGAAATAGACCCATCGAAAGCCATTCCTGGAGCCCAGGGGTACCCTTGACACACAGAGAGAGCTTCTGCACGGCTGCAACATAGGTTTGTTTAGACGATGCCGCCCCCACCACCCCTGACCATGGGCCCATGCAGAAGCCCAGCTTGGTGAGAACTCTGTGCCAGTAGCACCTGACACCAGAGGGCCCCTTTCATTTTCAACGCACCTGTTGCTCAAAACAGCAGGAAAAAAAAAAAAAAAAGATTGAAGCACTAGTGGGAAAGGTGAGATGAAGACAAACTGTATTAAGAACAAAACACGAATTTATAAAAAGTTCATGAGGAAAATGGACATGCTCTGCAGATGTCTTAACCATTACTCACGGCATTAGTAGCAATTCAGCTTTTAAACACTGTGCGGGCAGGAGATGTCCCTCAATAGTGGTAGAACTACAGTGTGTGGTGCAGAGTGGGCAGAGGGCTGGGGATGCAGGAGAGATGGACAGAAGGTAACTTTATTTTGATTAAATGGTGTAAGTGCAAAAAGTCTACTATACATGGGTCACTACGAAAGTTTTGAGACAGTCTGTGTTGTGGTCTGTTATTTTACTTCTTAGAAACGCAGGCGACAGTGCCCTTTCTGATTCACTGTGCACATGTCAACTTGCCTATCAGAGGTGCTGGGAGGGCTTCATCTGTTTCTCTGCACATGGATGTTATGTTTCTTGATTTTTGTGTATCTCGAACCTTTGTAATAACCCACAATCCACATAGAAAATAATTGCCAACAGAAAAATAATTTACCCTCTTTACCTGATTTAATGGCATCAAAATTGTTGCTGTCCGCTACCAAATCTCTAATATGCCATTTTCGCCAGGCAGGGTGGCTCACACTGGTAAGCCTAGTACTCTGGGAGGCTGAGGCAGGTGGATTGCTTGAGCACAGGAGTTCAAGACCAACCTGAGCAAGAGCAAGACCCTGTCTCTCCTAAAAATAGTAAAAAAACAGCCAGTTATTGTGGTGAGCACCTGTAGTTCAGCACCACTCTGGAGGCAGAGGCAAGAAGGATCACTGGAGACCAGGAGTCTGAGGTTGCTGTGAGCTATGATGCCACAGCACTCTACCCAGGGCAAAGGAGTGAGGCTCTGTCTCAAAAAAAAATAAATAAGTAAAGTACCATTTTATCACTATATGGAATTCATATCAGAGGTACAGTGTATTTGAGTTGCTCAAACAGGGATTCTAAATCTCAAAGGGATTTTTTGTTGTCATCATCACCTTCACCACTGGCTTCCAAAGGCACACAAAGATTTGGTGTTTTACTCTTTGTTTCCCGTGTATGCCCTTGGACGTGTGACATTTGGAGGATTTCTATTATTCATAATTCAAGTAGCAGAAAACCTGCCCCAAACAATCATTGGAAAGAATACTACCTGCATTGTTTGTATATACACGTGCACACATGCGTGGGAGGCCGGACTAGTCAGCCCATAAACCCATCCTACAAACGTGCTGGGAACTTCACTGGTGCCTGTCACTACAGCCACCTCCGAAGTCCTCCTCAGGAGGCTCTGCACTGAGCCAGCACCTAGTCCACCCTCCAAACCACTTGTTGTAGAAGGAGTCTGCGAACTTAATTGTCAGCCCTTACACAACAACAGCTCCGATGGCCATTCCAGAAAGAGTCACCAAATTGCTTTGAAGGGTGGACTAGGCAATGACATGAGTGTGTAGCTTCCCACGGTGAGTACTCGGAAGGTGGCCGTAGCGATATTCAACAGGTACATAGCACTTTTTCTAGAATGTGTTCACAAACTTAATTGTCTGGCTTCATATATATCCTTTTTTTTTTTTTTTTGTAGTTTTTGCAGTTTTTTGCCGGGGCTGGGATTGAACCTGCCACCTCCAGCGTATGGGGCTGGCGCCCTGCTCCTTTGAGCCACAGGCGCCGCCCCTGGCTTCATATGTTTACACACTATTTTTCTTATCTATATGAAGAAAAATGTAGAATATATAGAAAAATATATACTAGGGGTTTAAAAACATTGGATATTTTACATCAGTATGAAAACAATGATGATTTCACTCTCGAGTGGCAGCATAACTTTAATACTAAACTGTAAAAAGGTTTAGAATATTACCTAGTTCTGGTTAGTGCTGAGACTTTGTACTGGGTTTATTTTTGTTCTTTAGCCCCTTAGCTATTTTGTTTTGTATTTATTTTTGTAATTTGTATTTTAGTTTTCTACCTTGAAACAAGACTGATTTTATTTGAGAGAAATGCTTAATGATTTAATTCACTCTGTGAAAGATGTGTTTTATGTTCTGCTTTCCACTAAGTGATAGCAAACCTCATGTAGCTTCCTCCAGCTTTGAATGCTACGCCTTTATCATCACAATAAAGACAACGTGCTTTGCAGCTTGCTCACCAAAGCAACGTGCATATATTCTGCACTTGTGGTTTCCAACATAAGCCACGTAGAGATCTGTGTATCGCGGCCCTCTTGTGTGCCATGTAGTATAGTCACGTATTTATTTCTGCCTTACCGTCTCTATTGGCATTGTGGCCTCGGCAGCCACAGCTATTTTTTTGATTTAAAAGGTCATTGCTTGTAACCATTTTCATCACAACAAGACCAGGGTTATTTGTAATTTGCACTGTTAAAACAGAGCTTTGCCTTGTTATCTGGTGGATCTCCAGAATTATTATAATTATGCCTCTACATATATTTCCCTGAATGGATGTTACTTTGTTGTAGTAAGTTGATTTTTTTTGAAAATATGCACTTGTCTATGAGGTTACAAAGTATTCCTTCCCTCTCCTCCCTCCTCCCCTCCTCCCCCCCTTCATTATTCTCTCCTCTTCCTACCTTCCACCCTCCCTCCTTTCTTTTTTTTTTTTTAATGAATTCAGATACATTATTATTCTATTTCTGCCATAAGAATTGAAACCATAGTGTCCAAAAGTCAGGATTGCTTATTAGCAATCTTCCCACAATTAACATTTTATATGAGATCTTCTTTGAAATTGTGAATCAGAAAAGTGACTTTTTATTTTATTAAGGCCAAATGTAAAACTTAACCAGTATGAAGTTTTTTTAGTTGTTGGTATGGACTGGTCATGTCTGCACTTTTCCTTGAAATATGTGACCCTTGCTTGGCACCTGTAGCTCAGCAGTTAGGGCACCAGCCACATACACTGGAGCTGGCGGGTTCGAATCCAGCCCCAGCCTGCCAAACAACAACAACAACAAAAAAATGCAACAACTCCAGCAAAAATATAGCCAGGCATTGTGGCAGGTGCCTGTAGTCCCAGCTACTTGGGAGCTGAGGCAGCAGAATTGCTTAAGCCCAAGAGTTTGAAGTTGCTGTGAGCTGTGATGCCATGGCACTCTACCGAGGGTGACATAGCGAGACTCTGTCTCAAAAAAAAAAAAAAAAAGAAAGAAGAAAAGAAATATGTGGCCCCTTAAAGTCTCATCTGAAAGGTAAGGGTGGTTCTCTTAACAACCTATCCTTTTGTATGTTCTGAGAAAAGAAATGGAAGAGAATATTAATAGTGGAGCTGATATTTGGGGGGGGGGTTGTTGTTTGGGGTTTTGTTTGTTTGTTAATGTTTGTTTGCAGTTTTTGGCTGGGGATGGGTTTGAACCTGCCACCTCCGGCATGTGGAGCTGGCGCCCTATCCTTTTGAGCCACAGGCGCTGCCTTGGGCTGATATTCTATGTTACATCATCATGAGCAGAATCGGACAACATACATCAGTTTGCTGAAACCAAACTCATTCACTCATTGGGAGTTTTTTGGGCCCCATATGCTGATAAATGCATTACTGGAGTTCAGCAAAATCCAGGAAGATGCTTACAGCTGCTAAAGGTTGAGGTGAACAGTGCCAGAAAACACACTGTTGAGAAAACAAAGGCCCGTCAACTTTCTTTTTCTCCGTCAGAATCAAATTTCCAGGCCTCCGGGAGAAACAACTTAAAAATACACCTGAAATTTCTACAAGACCTTGCATTTTCCTTTCACATCTCTGCAGGCCGTGTGTCACAGAACAGCGTGAGTTTAAAAAGCTGGTTACTAAATCGCACCGCAGAACGCCAGGCCTTTCAAGGCTGCTTGACACACGTATAGAGCTTCTACCCAGTGAAAAGGAAAGGAAAATAGGGTTCTTCGGAGGGCGTGAAGGAAATTGTGTGGTTATTTTCTTGCTTGGCTTTCTTCTCCGTCCCCTTGGCTTCTCCTAAGCTCCCCATGGTTCGCCATGAACAATAAACAAGTTCAAGTTCCCCTTGGCCACCCGTCATCAAGTGTCAAGGAAGAAAACGTCTGAGTTCTTTAATAGAGTCAGTGAACAATTGGGTGAAGCTTTGTTTGCATAAGCAGAAATCACTCAGGGAAGTGTTTTTCTTGCTGAAGGCACCACCGATGTGTTATTTGAATGGTGTTGCGAAGCGGGTCCCCCAGTGCACATTTGTTCCAACGAGTGCGGTTATAAACATCGCCGAGTTAGAGACCGGGGCGTCGTAAAGCCTAATCTCCTTGCACGTTATTTTTGTATCAGGATATTTTTAATAGGCTCGCTGACGATGCCCATATGCTTGGAAATTTTTGTCCTGTCTACTGTCTCTTCATTGTCTATCAACAAATAAGGTGGCGCTGGCCTGGCAGAAAGAGAACAAGGGATGGCGGTAGATTTCTGTGCAGACGCAAAGCCAGGCCCCCGTAGGAGCCGTCTGTTAGGTAACAAGGCCCCATGTTATCTTAACACCTCTCCAAATGAATGCGAAGACTCTTGTTATTTTAGAAAATTATTGGAGGGTCACGGTGTTCCAGTGGCTTTCAACTCTAAAAGAAAAATCAATAACCTGTTTCTAACAGACATTCTTCGCTGAGAATATGCCTGGTGCCCAAGGTTGAGCAGCACAATGGGGGAGCAGAGGTGAGCCCCGCATCCAAAGGAATTACCGAAGAGTGCCCGCCGCTGATGCTGTGACAAACCATTGTCAGGCGTTTGGTAAAGTCAGAGGCACCATTGTCTATTTTGAGCGGAGCTACTTTCATTTCAAAAGGCCAGATCTAGAGGTACAGGAACAACTGTCCCTGAGAAGTCCACGTGTCCGCAGGGACTTCACCTACTCAGCACAACTTGCATATTCATTAATCTGATTTTGGTGAGAGGCACCAATCCACAGCCGACCTGCCGGCCAAAGCACTTAGCCAGAAGGATTACAAATTTCTCTACAGGGCATGATTAGCCCAGGGAAAACTGTATTTCCTAATAACCAAGGTAAAATGTATTACCTGATAACTGGTTTAGGTAGCTGTTAGCTTTTAGGTTTATTCTTTCAATACTATTTCTGTTCCCTGTCTGGCTGCCATTCATAGATGGGAGAGGACCTGCCCATGGCTAATAGAGCCAAGTTTAAACTACTCTTGGCTCAAAACTTAACTGTTTTTTTTTTTTTTTTTGTAGACAATCTCACTTTGTCACCCTCAGTAGAATGCTGTGGCATCATAGCCCTCAGCAACCTCAACCTCAAACTCTTGGACTCAAGCCATCCTCTTGCTTCAGCCTCTTGAGTAGCTGGGACTCAGGCGGCTGCCGCAATGCCCAGCTAGTTTTAGAAACAGTTTCACACTTGCTCAGGCTGGTTGCAACTCTTGAGCTCAAGCAATCCACCTGCCTCAGCCTCCCAGAGTGCTGGAATAACAGCTGTGAGCCACTGCACCCAGCCTTACCTGTCAAAAGGGAAATTCACTATATTGTATCTGACCACAAGACTAATATATATAACTACCCCCAACTTCACCAGCACAGCAGCTTTCAGCTGTGTACTCTTAGACTTCCTTGCATTTGTGAATCACTGTAGCCAAGTTTTATTTTTTTTATTTTACAGCATTCATTTCCTCTAGTCTTCTGGAATGTCCTTGCTCTCCTGGTCTTTGTAGTATATACAAGAAATATAGACAGGTGTCAAACGTTGATACTCACCAAACCTCAGGAAGGAGACCAAAAAGGTTGATCTCTCCCTCTTAAACCACATGCCAAAGCCAAAAATCACGGTTTACACTGATTGAATATTTGGGGCTCTTAGATCAATGATACTTCTCTTCTCTCAAAGAAAGAGAAAAAAAAAAAATCCCAGAGTTTGCATGAAGCTCTTGAGTCAGTTCATGAGAGCTGAAATGGAGTCAGCCGGTTCGTGTGTTGTTCCTCCTGGCTAATGATTTGCGTTTTTCTCCTCCAGCCCAACTCCAGGCCACCAGCGCAGAGCGGGCGGCACTCGGTGTCCGTGGAGGTGCAGCTGCAGAGGCAGCGGCAAGAGGAGCGTGAGAACTTCCAGCAGGCCCAGCGCCAGTACAGCTCCCTGCCACGGTGCGTGTTCAGATCCGCCTCGCCCTGTAGGAAACCCTCCTTCCCAAGCTGCCCAGTCAGTCACAGAGAAACCAGCAAATGGAGGGTGGTGGTCCTTGTTCAGTTTGAGGGGGAAGTGTCTCAGGGTACGGCAGGAAGACTAGAAAGCAGGTGTTTCAGCAGATGCCAACATTTTCCCCCAAAGCTCCCTAACCGAAAGTGAAGTGACCTGACACATGGGTACTAGGCTCAGGTCAGACCTGGGGTCTGGTATTGGGTCTGCTGTTTCCCGTGTGGCCTTGAACAAGACAGATTTTTCTACTGTACAATGGAAAGACAATGCTTACTTATTTTGATTAGCTTATAGGGTAGCTAGAATAAATGATGCTTTGTAAATCTAGAGCTCCATAAAAGGATGGAGGTGAATGCTCCATAAACCCCGTGTATGTGGGATCAGCGGTCCCAAAGCTCACTCTCCTGTTGTCACCCCATCACTGCTGCTGCTGGACTCCAGAGCCTCCCAGAGATGCTCCCTCATTAGCTACAACCCAGCAGGAAAGGTCTGTGTCGGCTTCCCCTAGAAGGGCACCCGCCTCCAACCCAGGTCTTCTCTGTCAAGGACTGAAAACCTCTCAGGTCACTGAGCCCCAATGCCTTGAGATGGTGCCATTTTTCTGTCGAAGTATTTATTCTAGGCATAGGAAAGAATAAAAATTTTTTTTTTAAATCAGCTTTGCAAACTCTCCTGAACAGGTCACTCCTGCGGTCACAGTTCTTACAGGCATTTATTGTCCTGTTTCAGATCCGGGTAACAAAAACATTTTCAGTGGAAAAACATCTTTTTGCCATGTTGACATCAAGTAGACAGTTCAGAATTAGAGTAAAAACAATTTTGTAGGGTGCCAAATGCCTGCCTGTGTGTGCCTAAGTGACCACTGGAAAAATGACCTTGATTTTGACTCCCAACAAAGATGAGTCCCTAATTGTTAAATAATCACCGTAGTGACCGTGAGGGACTTCACACTGACACAGATCAGCCTAGGGAACAGGGCTGTGAATGAAAATCTCCACCAGGGTCAGTGCCATCTATTGTGACAACTTGCTCATTCAAAAAAATTAAAAACAAGATGTTCTTTATCATTCCATAAGGTTGTATGACCTATGAGTAGTAAATTGTATTTTATTTTAAATAGGAGAATTACCTACTAAGTTATTTTGCCTGCTCTAGGTTAGGAATCTTAGTTTAGGGTTGGGCAGGACCTTGGAGATCATATTGCATTAGCAGGAAACAGCTCAGAGAAATTAAATAACTTCTCCCAAGGTCACACAGCGAGTAAGTGATTTTGCCAGTAATTCTCACCCAAACTTGCCCGTGCCCTAAGCCATTACTGTTTAAAGCCCTTTGCTATTGGGGCTTTCTGTTCCCATGTTTGGGGTATTAATAGGTGTAGAGTTCCCCTCTGTGTTCTCCCGTCCACAGGAAGAAAGCCACTGTATTAGTCAGCCCAGTGAATCAAAAGTTAAGCCCTTGAAGAACCACACACAGGTCCCCTCTCCCGGCCTGTGTGGCACGCGTTCCATGGGGAAGGGGAACGTGTTGACTTGAATGAATTGACCCACCTGGTGTGGGTGGCCCTGCTTCATGGCCACACGAGTGGTCAGGCCATAGCACTTCATAGCTTGAGCGAATGGTGTTGTCCATACTGAGGCCATCTTATTTTCATTGGCAAATATCCACTGTGTTCAACCACATTTGTAAGGAATAAAGGAGAAACACACCAAGTACGTGTAGCTTGAGGCATGAAATGGGAAGGGAGGAGAGACTGGCCTGGAAGGTTGGGAGCGAGCTGGGATGCCAGGGGCCCTGTGCTCAGGTGGAGGAAGAGAAAGATGCTTCCCCTGACCACCTCTTGCTCCCATTCCAGAGCAGCTCCTGCATCCCCACTGTGCCTGGGTCCTGACGCTCCTCAGCCTTCCTGATGCCCCACCCTTCTCCTCTGCATTTCCCCTCCTTTCTCTGCCTCTCTTCATCAGCAGAGCGCTTCATAACAGTAGCTATATTTACACCCAGGAGAGGGTTGCCGCTGCTCCTGCGAGCGCTACCACTGTTATTTAGCATGTCCCTAAATAACAGAAACATTTCCTCTGGGTTAATTGTAGCTGCCTATTTTTAGTCGTGTTATCCTACTTAGAGATGAGAAAAGCAGACATCCCCAAATTAAAGAGTTATGTAAGTTTTGGCAAGAGGGGCTGGTCGGCTTTGACGTCGTGTCCCTGCCTCCTTTGAGGGAGTAATTTCTCCACGTGAATCTTTATACGTGTGATGGGGAGGAGGCATGCAGAGCCCCACACCCAGCTTGGTAGGATACAAAGCTACACCCCTCAGAGACGGGCTGTGGGCTGAGAAAGCAAACAGGAGGTCCAGGAGCCGGGGAACTGCAACAACCTACATGAGCTTGGGTCAAGTGCAAGTTTCTGCCATGTGCTATTCTTCAAAGACACTTGACCTCTGCTTTTCGGATGTTGACAATTAGCAGAGTTTTGTCCAAACAAGTTGGTATGGCATTTGAAACCAAAAAGATTGCCCCCCTCCACCCCCGCTCCCAAGAACGTTCAGTTCCGAAGTGGAGCGTAAAAGAAAACAAATGGTCAAGGCTTTGTATCAGTTGCATTAGATAAGGTGGTTTGAATTAGAGGGACGTGTATAAGCCAGAGTGGTTTGTAAATTATAACTGTAATTAAGAAAATCTACGGGGCAGAATTCAAGTTACATTTGGAATGTCAGTAAGAAACGCAGGCCAGGTGGTAACCCTAGACGGCGGGGTTGAGGGAAACCTGTGTGGCCCCACACTCAACTCTCCATCAGACTAACGTGTTTCCTTTTCTTTTGGAAAACTGAGTTTTTTAAATTGTCAGTTGACAATGTATGTTGGTATCGCTTTATGGGGTACAAAGTGATGTTAGGATTCCTGAACATAATGTGGGATAATTAAATCAAGCTAGTTAACAAAACCATCACCTTGAATACTTTTTTTTTTTTGTAGTGAGAACATCTGAAATTTGCTTTCCTAGCAATTTTGAAATATGTGATATTCTATTATTAACTGTATTCACCACCCTGTGCAACAGAACTCGAAAATTTATATTCCTCTTGTCTAACTGAGATTTCATATCCTTGGCTCATCATCTTTTTTTGATTGCTAAATAAGTTTTTTTCCTTAGTGTCCAAAAGGCAGCTGTCAAATGGAACTGAGGTGTGTGCAGTTGTAGGCACTGGTAACAAGACATAAGGTCCTTGATTAAACATTCCTCTTTATTTTGTTTTCCTGTGGTCTCTCCATTTCTTCTTTGTCTCTCTCTCCTTCCTCAGCTTCGCCCCTGCTTCTGTCTGGCTGCCTTTGCTGTGCACACACCTCACCTCCTGGCTGTGGGTGCGCCAGGCCCATTCATTATGTCTCCAATCTGCTCGCCAACTACTCAGCCTTTGCTTTTTGTATGTGTCTTTATCCTTCCATGTCCCCTCAGTGGCCTTCCTTAAGCATCAGGTCCTTGGGTATTTTGCCTTTTTTTTTTTTTCTTTGAGATAGAGTCACACTTTATCACCCTGGGTAGAATGTTGTAGCGTCCTAGTTCACAGCAACCTCAAACTCTTGGGCTCAAGCTATCCTCTTGCCTCAGCCTCCCAAGTAGCTGGGACTACAGCTGCCTGCCACATACCTGGCTAGTTTTTCCATTTTTAATAGAGATGGAGTCTCACTTTTGTTTAAGCTGGTCTAAACACCTTAGCTCAAGCAATCCACCCACTGGAGTTTCCCAGAGTGTTAGGATTATAGGCATGAGACACTGTGCCCGGCCCAGGTCTTTGGTTTAAGTCTCTATGTGATGATGGTCCTCAGGCCCTGCTGGAAGTTGTTGTGACATTAGTTATTGCCAAACCACAGTATGTGCTTTAAGTGGCTTCAGAAAATTCCAGTGCACTTATTGTAGGACCAAACAAAACTCTGGGTCAGTTATGAAGAAATTCAGTAAAAGGAGACACATGTTTCATTGCTGTTGTTGTTTGACAGGGATCACGGGACGATGGAAAGAACATGGGTTTCCAGACCTAGGCTTTTTCTGATCTCTGTGGCAGAGTGTGTGGAGTTCCCTGTGTCATAAGGGCTCCGTAGTTTTTTTTGGTGCCCTTCTCTGCTATAGAGTGTCTACCAAATCCCTCAGACCAAGGAAGTGAAAGATAACCTTTTTTTTGTCTTCTTTGGTTAGAAAGATACTTCACCCCCACCCAACCTAGAGCCTGATTTTTTAATTTATTTATTTTTTCTATTTTTTGAGACAGGGTCTTACTCTGTCACCCTGGCTAGAGTACAGTAGCATCATCATAGCTCACTGTAGCCTCAGGCTCAAGTGATCCTCCTGAGTAGCTGGGAGTACAGGCATGCCGCCTCAAACTCTTGGGTTCACAGCAACCTCATGCCTGGCTAAGTTTTCTACTTTTGATAGAGACAGGGTCTTGAAGTTCAAGACCAGTTCTTGTTCAGGCTGGTCTTGAATTTCTAGCCTTAAGTTATCCTCTATCCTCAGCCTCCCAAAGTGCTGGGATTACAGATAGGAGTCATTGTGCCTGGCCCAGAGCCTGATCTTTGAAGGCAGAGTGACTTTATCTTCAAACTACTCCTCTAACACTGATTCGTCATTCACTATGCCACTTTTCTAAGCGGTTCACATGGGTTATTTCATCTATTTCTTCCCCATAACGATGTGTGGTTAGATATGATGCCTGTTTCACAGATGGAGGTGCCTTGGACCCTGTGAGCAAACTCTCCCAGGGTAACACAGCTGGTGAGAGACAGACACAGGATATGAATCTCTGTCTGTCTGATCCAAAGCCCCTGTCCCACCTCACCCTGCTGCCTGCATGGCTCATTTTCAAGTGTATGAAATTCCTATCATCTGCCTCTTTCTCTTGATCTCTAAAGTCAGCTCATGTCTCATTCTCTCCTTAATCAAGAGCTTCTCAATGCCACCAGCTTCCTTACCATGGAAGTGTGGTAGTGCGTGTGCGTGTGCGTGCACATACCTTTCTGGATGCGTTTCCCCCACTCATCTTCCTGCAGACCTCAGGGAAGTCTGCTTCCTTTTTTCTATGCTGATTAATTGAAAGAAAATTTTAGCTACCCCAAAAAAAAAATGTTTTCCCATGTCGTTCAGTGAATTCTCACTGTTGGTTAAATATAGAAATATTCCATCTTCCTGGGATGATTCAGAATTCCACTTATGCTCCATACCCACTGCAGAGTTGCGGCCTCATGCAGTTTGAGAAGGAAGGAGATTAGTGGATCTTAGTAGGCCAAGCATGAAAAAAGAGGTGAAATGTGCACAGCCTGTTTCTGATCTTCTTTAAATTGATAACCAACTCGTCTTAAAGGAATCCCACTCTTGTTGCCGTCCTATCAGTACCAAGTTCATTGTTTTCATTAAAGTTGCATGATGAATGTTGAATCCTCCGGTTTCACGCTGCCACTTTTCAACATCCATGTCTCTGGGCAGATTAATTTATGACTTTAAGGGAAGATAATCAGTGCTTCGGGCAAATAAACTATTCCCTCAAATCTAAAGATTCTTGCTGTGGCTTATCATACAAATAAATGGTTTGCCTTCTGTTAAAAGGGAGCCAGACGGACGTGCTCGAGAGTGCCCAGGGAATCTGTGTCACGTGCAGAGGTGAAGCCGAACATGAAGTTATTCTTCTTACTGAAAATAGCCCTTGACTACATTTTAGGCCATATGGAAAATGGGCAGGTTTCATTGCAAACCATATTCCTGGCCCTTCTGAAATGTTCAAAATGCAAATCACTTCAACTCCTGTGGGAGCCCCTGCGGCTTCACCAACCTTATTTTTCTTCCTGCATGAGTCTTTGTGAATATTCAGCCATGGTGCCAGCATCGATGCAGAAGGCCGAGCAGTACATACCGTCACCAAATGATTTTCTTATTGATAAATGGAGCAATATATTTTGTTTTATTACTCAATTGTCTCTCCCCCTCTTCCATTTTCAAGGCCAAAAAAAAAAAAAAAAATTAGGGCATGTCTTCCTTCCTAGCACAAAATTGTTTTACTTCATCATAGCCAATCTTATTGTAAATTCATAAAAACATCTAGAGACTTGATAGTAAATTAAAGATGTTTCGGGACAATAACGTTTCCTGAAAATCATGTGCAACTTTCATTACGGAAGTGATAAGAATTCAAAATTTCTGCATGACTCTGATTTATTTCCCTATCGGGCGTTGGAGGGTAGAAGAATGTGACTTATGTGGGTCATCTTGGCTTTAGATGAAGGTAAAAACGTGCAAGGAAATAGCGCTTACTCTACAGACTCCCCGGTTCCACAGTCTTGATGAGCGTGTTTTCTAAAGTGTGTCAGTTTCTGACACATACAACTCAAAAGCCAGGTCTTGGAGGGACCGCCTGGTGCATTTTAATCATGGAAGACTCGCCGCTTAAATCTTTCATAACTGAACTCACGTTACAATCCATTCCGTGCACTTCATATTAGCAGGTGTTTCTGGCATTGTGGTAGCAGCGCTGTAAAGCATTTGTTTTGCTTGTTTAGGGTGGAATTATAACTTTCTGACTCTAGCATTTACTGCTACAGCGGGAGCTGCCACATCCCTCGTCCTTCTGGAGTTGCCAGTGTGTCTAAATTGCAGGAGATCGTGTTACTCTAAGCAGAACAGATAGTACCTCTCCAGACAAACCCAGTTTCTAAATAGCTGCCGAATCTATTTCGTCTTCCCGTTTAGTCATTGTGTACATCGTCTGAGACTGTGAGCCTGCTGAGGACAGTCATTTTTGAGTTCTCCAGCTGCAGTAGAGGGCACGTGATGAGAACACAGTAATATCTGTTGAAACATTAAAATTCACATCCCATCCCTCCCTTCCTGTTCCCCACCTTCTCCTCCTCCCAGCCCTTGCACTAAACTTCGGGTTTTGTTTTCTAGGCAAAGCAGGAAAAACGCCAGCTCGGTCTCCCAGGATTCCTGGGAGCAAAGCTACTCCCCCGGGGAAGGCTTCCAGAGTGCCAAGGAGAACCCCCGGTACTCCAGCTACCAGGGCTCCCGCAACGGCTACCTGGGAGGACACGGCTTCAACGCCAGGGTCATGCTAGAGACTCAGGAGCTTCTTCGCCAGGAGCAGAGGCGGAAAGAGCAGCAGATGAAGAAACAGCCGCTTCCCGAGGGGCCCAACAACTATGACTCATATAAGAAAGTCCAGGACCCCAACTACGCCCCTCCCAAGGGGCCCTTCCGGCAGGACGTGCCCCCCTCGCCTTCTCAGGTCGCCAGGCTGAACAGACTCCAGACCCCCGAGAAAGGGAGGCCCTTCTACTCCTGAGCACGAGAAGAATGGCTGCTTCGTGTCACGCAATAAGAAACATTTTCCTACGCAGACTTGTATTTTGGGAGTTTTTTAAAAACCTCGATGGTACTATGGAATATTTCTGTTGTTGGTATCAGTGCCTTTAAGCAGTGTGGGCAAAGAAACGGAGGCCTTAATGTCTTTGCACGATGTCTCGAGCGTCTGTTTCCTGGAAGGATCTCCCCACCATCTGACAATCGTCTAGGGGAGGCGATCGTGGGCCCCGTGTCTCTCTGGGGTCCCAGGCGCCTCGGCCCCAGCTCGTGAGATGTCCGTGGCTCCGCACAACTTGTGGCGACCCGTTAACGTTATTGAGGATGATGAGCGAGTCCTCGTCTTCCCCTCTAAGTTCTCTCCGCTCCGAGGCGGCATCTCAGTCTGTGGTGGGTGCGAGTGGGCAACCTATACCAAAAATGGGGGCTTTCTGCCCAGCACAGTCATCTGTAGTATTTTGTCATCGCCGTGGGTTTGCTTTTTCCCTCTCAGCTCCTCATCAAAGGAAAGTTCCGTCACCCCATGAAAGCAGCTAAGCCATACCCCAGCACTGTTTGGTTGTCATGGAGGTCTTTTTGTAACTGCCTTATAACTCAACATTACCAATAAAATGATGCTTCTAGTCTGTGTTTATAAATACACTTGTTTGCTCACGTTCCTGACACACACGTCCGATCAGCACAGCTCAGCATAGGAAACGTGGGAGCCGAGATGGGGGTGACCCCTGATGGGATAGGACCCAGCCTGCCCACCAGGTGGGCAGTGGGAGCTCAGATAAGAATTTTCCCAGGATGAGCTCATGGCCTGGTGCATCCCAGTAATTAATTAGTTTTTGTTTGGGCAGGTTGGCAGGAAGGGCAAAGACTGGGGCAAAGATTAATCAGATAATCGTTTCTGGATTCTAAAAACTGAGTCACACTCTGCGTTTTTGAAAAGTTGGTCAGAAGGGATGCCTGTCTCTGCCTCGCGAGGCCACGTTACGAAACTCTGCCGTGAGACATCCAAGACCAGTAAGGGGAAAAGTGGTCACACATCACACAGAGCACATTTGGGGTCCCAACGCAGTGACAAGAGAAAGCTTGTGCTTGTGTCCGTGTTTTAACGTGGTGCGGGGCTGGAGCACTCCTGTTTTCCTGCTGGTCTGAACGTCCTGTATTGTAAACCGTGGCTGGATTGCTAAAGTGCCTGCAAATCCCAATGTGAATAAAAGCTCGAGATGAAAGCTCAACATACTATGTATTAACAAAAAAGAAAAAAACAAAAAGACATGTATTGATATGCCTATTTTTTTTTTTTTTTTTACTGGCACGTTGTATTTTTGTGTCGACTTGTTTTTTTAGAAACTCTGTGAAGCGTCCACACACACACACACACACACACACGTACCTGTGTCCCTTCTGCCTCTCCCTGTCATGGTTCTATTTGTTAATAATATGCAGCAGTGTCTAAATGGCATTACCCATGTACGCACGGCGACCTTGGATGACAGTGGCTCTTTCTCACAGCCTTCCCCGAGCTGTGAGAAAGATCTTTCCCTGTACATACGAGACTTCTAATAAAAGGCATATTTCTTCCTGTTCTTTGTGGTGTCTGGAGTATTCCTGTTGAGTCTTGCCGAGCTGGGTTTTTTTTTTTAAAGTATATTAACAGATTTTTTTTTCATATTCAGAGAAAGTTGAAAGTTTCTTCGTATCTGCCTGTGTGCAAATACAGAAATGGGTGATTGCTTGCTCTTTGGCACACCAGTAGAGGTAGAGAGGGGTGGAGACGAGAGAAGGACCTTCTTCATGAATCCTCTGGAAGGCCCCAACTGCATGGGGAATTCTAAATTGAAGGAACTAATATGCTAGAATTAAATAGAAGAAAAAACTATACAGAAAGCTATCTAATATTTCCAGCTACTGCCCTTCACTCTCCTTAGATCATCCTGGCAAGCCAAATGTTTTGGTTGAATTTTCTTTTTTGAGATAGAGTCACACTCTGTCTCCCTGTCCTGGGTAGACTGCTGTGGTATCTTTCTTCCAGCATCCTCAAACTCTTAGGCTCAAGTAATCTTCCTGCCTCAGCCTCCCGAGGAGCTGGGACTGCACGTCCCCGCCACAGCACCTGGCTATTTTTATAGAGACAGGGTCTCACGCTTGCTCAGGTTGGTCTCGAACTCCTGAGCTTAAGGAAGTCACTTGCCTCAGCCTCCCAGAGTGCTAGGATTACAGGCGTGAGCCACCACACCCGGCAGGTAGAATTTTGGTTTCACATGCCATGAGCCCAGAGAAAAGTCCAAATTCTACCCTACTTCTGTGATTAACGTGGTTCTTACTTCCCAAATTTCAAACTAAGTTTTCTCTATTTCTTTGAGATAAATACTTACTGGTATTTGTGTGGTGTTTTGAAGGCCTGAAGGGCAGGACATCCCTAGGTATGTCCTGTGCACAGATAAGACAGGCAATGTGGTTCCCACCCAAAGTGCAGGTTTTGCAAGGACCTGTCAAAAATGCCCTCGTATGGAGTGCCCAGCATTAACTGGTTGTCTCAGCAGCCCTCATCCTGTCACCAAATCTAAATTCTATCACCTCCAGATTAGGAACAAGAGATGCCTGGTGAGCCAAGGCAATATTAGCACTTGGGTTCTGAGCATGCCAGGTGTGGCCAAGTAGAAAAGGGAAGATGGACAGATTTGTTAATTTTCTCACTGACCAGGAGGCCCATTGCAGATGCCAAAACACACAGGTTATTTATCTCGGCTGACGGCATGAAGCAGAGCAGGAAAGACAGTATCGAAGGGACTCAGTGCACAAAGGGACTCACGGGATTAAAGCTGGCAGTGTGAGCTGCGCGGGGAAGGGAAGCAGGAAGGGAAACAGGTTGACCGAGAAGTGAAAATGGGCTCCCCGAAGCCACCTTGTTTCAGTGACCTGACCTCCTGGCTCCAGAACACTTCACAGTGACTTGGGGGGATCACCTTGGGAGGACGTGTCCCAAGGAGCAGTGAGACCAGGCTCTCCGGAGCTGTGCACTTGGCTCGGGCCAGTCCCTGCAGACAGAAGACCCAATTCTGCAAAAGGGAAGAAGGATCTCCAAGTCCAGACTCAGATGAGGATGGAAGTGGAGGGACTCAATGGCACCTTGGCAGAAATGGTCCCCACTGTGACATTATTACCACTCTTAGCCTCCATGAAGACCATACATGGTCTTATTAAACACCCCATAATATATCTATATTACATGTCATTTAAACACTGCCACCCGCCTTCTCTCTCTAGGCTCGTTTAAATTAGACCAAAGGCCACTCAGAAGTCAAAGATCCCACAATTGACCAGGCTGTCCCATGGATAGGGTGAGAGTAGGGCCTGAGCCGCTCAGTTTCTGCCAAGAAAGTCAAACAACCCAAGGGACTGTGGCCAACTGGTCAACATACAGAGTTGGTCATTATAAGGAACGTAACCATTAAGAACGTGTACCATTGAGATCTTATGGTGCATGTCCATTCTGTGAAAATGAGGTCAACTTAAAGAGGTCATCAGTGTAGGGAGGTGGCTAACTGTGGAGGTTCTACTGTGTATCAGGGTCAATAAACCAAAGAAATTTTCTGTTTTGTTGGGTGGAGGCAGTTGGTTTTATCTTAACTTCCTTTTGCCTAGGAGTGGGAAATGAACAAGGAGACTGACCATTTGTTGGCAGCGCCCTGTGATCGTCGGCCAGGAGGCCACAGGTGGGAGACCAAGAGTCCCAGTGATGGCTTCCCTGTGCCCATTATTGCCTTTGATTTACCCAATACAGCAGCCGTCTTCAAACCTTCTGCCCGAACACATTTTTATTAGGACATACCCAGGTTTGCCTGCCCATATATCATGCACAGTGGTATATGCAAAATGCACATCTCAGTTTAGATTTTATTTTAATATGTTTCTTCTTTCATCCTATGAGTCTTTAATGCTCAAGTGTGTGTCCCCTCCCCCCCCCAATCAGACAACTTCAGACAAAGCAGCTACTTCCTCTGGCTTCGTTTGCTCCTCTTGAAAGAGTTAAGTCACTAGGGCTCAACTCCCTACCTCTAAGTATATCCCATTATAAATGTGCTCCTGCAGATAGCACAGTGAGCCATAAATTTAAACGTCTAGTTAACAGTCAGCTTTTTTTTTTTGGTGGGGGAGGGGAACAAAGATGACTCCGATAATGACATGTCAGGTAAGGAGATAATCTTCTTACTTCAGAGACAGGATATCATCTTAATAAGGCAGCTAATAAGAGCATTCACAGGTCAGGAAGTAAGAGTGACGGAGACGCTTTAATGGAAAACCACCCTCAGCTCTGAGTAATGATTAGATCACAAAAGCTGGTCGAATTCAACTGACTTTTTTTCTTTTAATATGTGTGGGGGTGTGAGGGTTGTAATTCTGAACAAAACCTGTTTTTATTTTATTTTGTATTAAATCATAAACACATAGCTCATGTATACATTAATGCATTGATGGGGCACGATGTGCTGATTTCATATACAATTAGGAAGGCTTACATCACACTAGTTAATATATCCCTCACCTCTTTTACTTAATTATTGTGTTAAGACATTTATACTCTATACTCAGTAGATCCGACATGTACCCTTGCAATATGCACCATAGGTGTGGTCCCACCATTCCCCCACCCTCTTTATTTTTTTAAAAAAACAAGAAACTGATACTCTGCTTTGGAGGTCAGGGGGGTGAAAGGGAGCTTGTCCTTGCACTCCACGTAGAAGGAACTTACTTCCCCTTAAGATGGGCTCTTTCCCCCCAAATTCAACATCTTTTCTGCCAGCACTCCTGCCCTCTCCGCTTCAGTTTTTACATCCCATTCAGCAAAATAAAATGAGTGTCCTTTGTCCACTGGTCTAAACTATAAGAGGGAGTCTCACTTTTAAAGGATTCCCTTACGGGTCCCCTGAGATCAAGAATCCTTTGTGTCAAGAGAATAATCACTTTCCCTTACAATTTTCTTTTGCCTTTCTGAGTTCGGATGCTACATAGAAACGGTCAAAACATTGTTTTCTAAATTTTTATTTATTTATTTTTTTCTGAAAGCGAGTTCTATCAGAATGGGCCTGCCACCTTCCATATGGGTCTAATTAATCCTGGACGCGGAAGAAAAGTCGAAGTGACGAGGGACTAACCCTCCCATGGTGAAGTCAGCAGCTACTCATCTTCCTTGCTTGGTGCTTATTTGCTCACGGGCTCAATTAAATGTGTGAAAACACACCTTTTTTTTTTTTTTCTGAATCGCTCAGTGAACTGCTGAGTCATCTCGCACTGTCGCTGGCTTAGGGGGGAAAAAGCCATTTGGAGTTTGTTCCCAGACACTGCAATGCCTAACAATCCGATTCTCCACGGATGTCACAGCCTCCCTGGATTTAGTTCCTGAAGGATGGTGCTGTCTGTAAGACTCCGTCTTATATCTCCAAAAGAAAGTTTTCCGGCTTGCTAGAAGGCTCCTTCTGAAACGGAAGTTTGGCTTCCATGAGGGATTTTATGATGCAAATATTTTAAGTACAACTTTGAAGGTTTTGCCATTAAAAACAAGTCTCTTGCATGGCTCAGGGCCCAGCTGACTGCAAACTTTGAGGGGGATGGGAAGGACATGCCATAGATTGCTGGCAAGTGACTGGAGAAAAACCAACACACATTTCTAAACCAGTCATGACCTTGGCTAATGATCTGATTTCAGGGTTCGGTTCAGACCTGACTTGTTTTTTATTCAGCTCGAGTCGCCAGCAGCAACATACTTAATCACAGTTGTTTATGTTGGGATGAAACGGGTACCCAGAGATGGGCCAGATTAGGACTTGCCAATGAATGCAGGGTATTTTGGAAGAAAGCAAACCTTTGAACTCTGTCTTGTAAGGCCTCAAAGTGAATTTGTCCTTGCACATGCCCTGACTGGAGGCTCCATTCCCAAACTTTCTTTAATTTTATCTGCTTGGCTCCACTTCCATCCAGACACAAGGAGTTCCCACTCTGGTCTAAGCACCCAGAGTGTTCCTGCTAATCTGAGCCCACCATTAAAGACCACAAGCTGCCTCTGGCCTCCCAGTTTTAGCTGTAGGCCAAGTTCAAGTTACAATTTGCAAAACATTCTCATCTTTGCTTTTTGAGTCTCCGGACCCTCTGAAGTAACAGTCCAATTTTATACACAAGGAAACAGAGGCACCAAGAGCTTAGGACTTGGCAGGTGGTGAGGGAAGCTAGTGGAACCCACAACCCATTGTCCCAACAGTGACCCCCTATTGTGATGCAAAGGTTTGATCAGAATAAATGATTTTGCTTTTGACAACTTAAAAATGTTTACTTAATGGGCATTCTGCTCTTCACTGGTGAGGAAAATAAGCCCAGTATGTGCTTCCTTTGGTTTACTGTATAAGACTCTTAACTGCACAGGAAACTAGTAATGCCTTGAAAATAAATTTTATTAATCCCAACACTCGTTACATTACACTTGAAAATTGTATTAGGGTTACCAAAAATGTATACATATTTTTGTTGAGGGAAATTTCCCCCCACTTCTTCCTCCTATCTCTCTTCTTCCTCCCCCTCCTCCTCTCCTCCTAGAACAAACGGCCAACCTGACTCCATCCCAAGAATTCCACTGGAAAGGCCCTAGCCCACCAGAATCTTCCAGCAAGCTGTGGAACCTTCCTCCCTCTGTATAAAAACAACCCTGCAATTACCCTTGGTACAGATGCCATCTTTACCTGCCCTGCCCAGGTGAGTCTCTGTCCCCTTTCATTAAACTTGGCCTGAACCTGTCCTGGTCTCATCTCTGGGTACACCGCCAAACCCCTTTCAATTTTAAGAGATGTTATCTATGTATTGCTTCTCCAAGTTGAACTGAATTATAGTAGAAATGTGTAGTACAACATTTACTCAAAAGATGGCATTAATCGAATGAGTGCTGGGGTCACCATGTGACAGGCATGAATAGGACATTTTTTTCTTAACATGTGTGTATATTTTTACGCTCTGTACACACTTTAAGAAAGGAAAAAACTATGGGCAGGGCATAATTATGAGAGGGACTTTACCTAACAAAGGCAAACATTGTAACCTATTTCTTTGTACCCTCAATTAACCTGAAACAATTTTTAAAAAGGAAAAAGCTGCATTAAAATTGTAATACTTGATACGTACTGATAACGAAAGATAAACACAAATCATCTTTGACTTCTGCAGTTATAAGAGGTGCTCAAAGTATATACATAATGTAAGATACATAGTATAATACATAGATAACATACTACATCTAGTGGCTTATAACATGCTTATAACAGGGTGCTATAATTTAAAATGGATATTGAACTAGACAAGGCCAGACTTCCCATGGGTTTGGAAACCCCACCTTAGTGACCAGTGTTTCTTTCTGTGCTTCCTTTGGTTTACTGTTTAAGACTCTTAGACTAGGGCAGCACCTGTGGCTCAAGGAGTAGGGCATCAGCCCCCTATACCAGAGATGGCAGATTTAAGCCTGGCCCTGGCCAAAACTGCCAAAAAAAAAAAAAAAAAAAAAAGACTCTTAGACTAGAGAATAAGCCAGGTTTTAATATTGAGAAAAGGACGAGTCATAGGAAATTGAAGATGAACAATATTAAAAAAAAAAATGAGTGGAAAGCAGGGTGCTGTGGACACAGAATGGCCACAACAAAAAGCTGATTTCCTAGCTGTTGAATATCCCAAGCAGATGCAAAAAAGAACCTGAATGCTAATCTAAAATAGAAAAGCTGGCTGGGAGATTGTGAAACAATAACAATTTGCATTAAATCATCAGCTGCTTTCAGCACAGATGGGAAAAGCCTGTTACAAAATGTTGTAAGACATTTGCAGTGGGTTCCAAGCTGGACACGCATTACAAACATTCTTGAGCTTTTCACGTTGAGAATAAAAATGTTGATCATTTCTAGAGAGGATTTTTTTTTTCTTTACGTATCATTTTGTCTTTGTATTTTATTTTGTTTCTGGTAAGGAGACAGCATAGTAATAGTCAAGGGGAATGGATCCATTTGCAGAGTTGGATAGACGAAACTTAGCTTCAAAGAGAAAGAATATTAATTAATGCACAGAAAGAAACCTTGAGTCCAGAGACATTCCCAGTGCAAGGAGTGGCTTAACATCACTCAAGATCCTAATCAGATACAGTTACAATATCTCAGAGAGAAACCCCAGCAGGTGCCAAGTGTGCTTGCTTTTCTGGGACAGTTTCAGAGCCTGGGCAGAGTTGGGGGCTGGAGAATCTCTCAATGAAAGCTTGCAAGGAAGGGCTTGCTCACAGCTTTGTTCAAGGGCTGTGTCCATTATCTGTGAGCAGGGATGCTTCTTCTCTGCTGCTCCTTTAAATGGGCTACTGGGCTGCCAAGCAGGAACCAGGAGTTGATGTTGCAGGCCTGTCTCCTGTGATCCCACACCCCTAGAGACAGACCCCTAGACAGCCACAGACTCTCAGCGTCTGTTAGAACTGGCTGGCCTGGGGAAACCAGTTTCCAATAACTAATCCAGCTGAATGAGGCACTTCCCTTGGCTCCAGCTGGTCTTCCCGTAAGCCAGGAAATGTTCTCTCCATTCATTAGGGGATGGCTCATCAGGGACTTCTAACCTCTGATTGGTTACTTTATAAACTATGCTAGTATCTCCTGCTGTTTGCCCTAAGTCCTTTTAGGTATTCCCTCTGGATTAATTGAAGATCACGGATATCCTGTATGTGTGATTTGTTCAAGGTAATTGTAAGGCCATGAAGAGGCCAATATTGATTTTAAAAAAAAAAAAAGAAGAAGATGCCATTTTGTGCAGCCTGAAATTTACTATGTAGAATTTGAAGTCCGTTTAGGAACAATAATGATCTCATGTTCATTCGTTCATTCAGTGCTTCTGCTGTATGCCAAGTGCTGAACTGGCTGCTGGGAACACATTGGGGACTGTCACGGACTTATGTGAATGGGGAACAGCTCTACTGCATCACATCCAGAGAGCAATGACTTAGCATGGAGAAAAGAAAGCAGGATTTGACAATAGAACATGCAGAATGGTTGGAGTTGAGGGATTAGAGTTGTCTGTGGCTGAGGTGGTGTAGGCAGATTCTGGAGGGAATACTGGCCAGGATGCTATTGACAGGTGTAACCAGGGGAGGTGGTGTGGGTGAGATCCAAGAAGATAAGACCAGTGCAGGTGAGGCATTCACGGCACCAAGAGAGGCCTGTGTTAGAAGGGCACAGAACCCATTATCAACAACTCATATAGTTGCAAGACAGTGATCCAGGTCCTAAAATCTGCACAGAATGGAGAACTATAGAAGACTGAGAAGGAGTGAAGTAAGGAGGAGGAGGGTTAATAATGGGCGTGGAAGTGTCGGAGGTGTAAGCAAGACATGTATCCCATTTCCAAGCCTAAAATATGCACCATGTGGCCCCCAAACAGCCACCACTGGGAAGGCTGCAGGTGTCACTTAGGGCAAGAAGAGGGTAGGGAATATGCAAGACCCTGAGGAAGGTGACACCACCCCATGAGGGTGACCTGGAGTCCTTGGGCTTCTTCTGATGTCTGAGTAAAGAGAGGTCTAGGGCATGCACATGCTGGGGCCTCTGAGAGGGAGGTGGACATGCTGGTGTAACCACTGCTGACTTCTGTGTGCTCAGAGGCAGGAGTTTTGCTAGGAGTACTATTAGCCCCTTGGCCTAGGAGCAGGGTGTTATAATTTCTTTCAACCAAAATTCCCAAACTTGCCTCATGCCATGTGTATCTGGGTCTTGACCATAGACCTCATTCATTCATTCGTTCGTTCGTTCAGGGCCTGTTCTCTGTTTGTCCACAACATGTTTGTCACTGAGCATTCACTACTGATCTAAAGAGACCTTCACGCTCTCATAAAAATGACAGTCTGAGAGCAGAGGCAGACACTAATTCCATCAACACACTGGTAGACGTAATATGTTGAACTGTGACAAGGGCACTCCAAACAAAGTTTCTGTGAGACAAAAATAGGGAAAGGAGATGTAATTAAGACAGAGGACAGTGAGAGTTTGTGAGGAGTGACACAGAAGCCAAGCCTGGAAGGATTCTGGAAATCTAACCAGAATTTGGCAGTTTATCAAGAACCCAGAAACTTGACGCTGTGACACTGAGGTTTCATTTTCTAATGAAACCCAAAGTGTGAATAGTGGCTTATACTTAAAGCTATTTAAACAATATTATTTATAATAACAGAGAAAAACTGGGTCTAGACATGCAAAACTAGGTTAATGGCCAAGTAAATTATGGTATAAAATGTAGTGGTAAGGCTCGGCACCTGTAGCAGTGGTTATGGCGCCAGCTACATACACTGAAGTTGGCGGGCTCAAACCCAGCCTGGACCAGCTAACCAACAATGACTACTGCAACAACAACAACAACAACAACAAAATAGCTGGGCATTTTGGTGGATGCCTATAGTCTCAGCTACTTGGGAGACTGAGGCAAGAGAATTGCTTGAGCCCAAGAGTTTGAGGTTGGTGTGAGCTGTGATGCTACAACACTCTACTGAGGGCAACATAGTGAGACTCTGTCTCAAAATAAATAAATAAAAAGACGTAGTGGTATGTTATAGTTATTCAATTTAGTGTTGACAAATAAATTCCACCAACATGGAACTATAATCATAACATATTGTTCCATGAAAGATATTGGCACATCAGATTGTGCCATATCATGACTACGTATATGTGTGTGTGTATGTATACATATATACAAGGTCAGACAATTATGTTTGTAAACTCATCTGGGAAAAAAAGTGCTACATACTTCACTGCTGAATAGCACTAAAGTCAAGGGGAGTACTTTGAAATTCAGCAATGAGGTATGTAGCATTTTCTCTAGGATGAGCTGTTAAAAATTTGAACTAAATTGTCTGACCTCGTGTGTGTGTATGTGTGTGTGTGTGTTGTGTGTGTGTGTGTGTGTGTGAAGAAAGAGAAAAATACCCCTCATGCATTTACTTCTTATCTCTGTCTTTTTAAAAATAAACACATGGTATTTATTGGTACCATGGCACACACCTGTAGTGCCAGTTCCTTGGGAAGTAGAAGTGGGTGGATCCCTTGAGTCTAGGAGTTTACGGTGTAATGTTCCTGGGCAACATTGTGGGATCTTTTAAAAAAAAAAAAAAAACAGTCAGTGCACTTAAAAAAAAATTATGGCCCAAACTGGGAGGAAGGATTGTTTGAGCTCAGGAGTTCAAGACCAGCCTGAGCAAGAGACCCAGTCTCTATTAAAAATAGAAAAACTAGCTACGCTTTCTGGTGGGCACCTATAGTCCCAGATACTCAGGAAATTGAGGCAGGAGGATCTCTTGAGCCCAGGAGTTTCAGGTTGCTGTGAGCTCATGGTGCTCTAGCCTGGGGTAACAGAGTGAGACACTGCCTCAAAAAATAAATAATGATAATAAATAAATAATTTGAACTTTTTTTCTGGCATTTTATAGTTCTCCATTTCTTTGGGGTCAGTTATTGGAGCCTTATTAGTTTCCTGATTTTTTGTTATCCATGTAGACTTGCTTTGGCACCTGTAGATTTAAAGGAGCCAACGCCTGTACAATTCTGGACAAGGCTTTTTGGGGGAGGTAAAGACTTTCTCTTATTGTGCACTTAGGCTGAGAGGATTATCTGGAGCCTAATCATGGGGCTCTGTCTGAGTCTGCAGTTGGGTCCAAGGTTGTTGGGCCTGTCACCAGGGGCTCTAGTGGGTGTGTGATCCTGTCTGGTCCCTGGTCAAACTACTCTCCCTCTAGGTTCTTGGTCAGTAAGATTAGTGCTGGAATGAGGGTCTGCTTCTGCAGAGAGTGGGTCTGCCACTTAGGTGCACGATCCCTAAGGAAGACTTTCACTGAGCCCTTGAGCGGGACCATAGGCAGAAAGTACTTACATTGAACCATGATTAAGTGGGGCTGAGATGAAGTCAGAGGGCTGCTTCAAGGTCTACAGCCAAGACTGAGGTCTCCAAACTTGTCTCTGTTGTCATGGTATGTCTCCCAGTAGGTCCCTGGGCAGCTAAGGCTGCCCTCAGACCACAGCTGAGAAGGGCTGGAGCTGACTTACAGTGCCATTGTAAGATCCAGAGTGGGACTGAGGTCGGAAGACCTGCCTTCAGGGGCACTGATGGGTGTGTCTCCCTCCAGGTCCCTTTATAGGCAAAGCTGCTCTCAAACCACAGCTGAAAGAGGCTGGAACTGAGTTCCAGGGCTGTTTCAGGGTCTGCTTTTGGGCTGAGTTTGGTGGACCTGATCATGAAAGCACAGATTGGTGTGTCTCCCTTGGGTTCTGGAGAAGGCATTACTGCTGTCAGACCACCAAGAGGTGTATCTTGTTCACACAAGGGGTGTATCTTGTTCACCCCTTTTCTTATGTATCAATTCAGCGGCTTCAACAAGTGAACCTTGTTTTAGATGATGAACACTTGGTCTAATGTTTTCTAACTGGCCTTTGTTGAAAGATTTCAAAGTTTAATCAGAAAAAGAATTGCCTAAAAGCTCACCTTTTACAAATACCAAAAATAAAGGCCTTCCCAGTGATAGATGTCCAGAGTGGAGAGTGGGGCTCTTGGGGAGGAAGAGTACCCAGCTCATTCTTGGAAAGATGAGGGAGATGGAACAAGGAATGAATGCTTGGGACTTATGCCGCTTCCCTTTGAATCCTCAGATGACAAGAGGCTGAAGAGTCTAGATCCAACACTTACTATTTAATAACATTGGCCATTAGTAGACCATCAAAGACTTGTGTTCTATGTGGAGTGCCAACTTCCCTTTTAAGTCTTGAAGGGACTGGCAAAAATGTTGGCATTGGCGATGGCCTCTTGGCCCAAGTCTAAGTATTGATCCCCCTTGAAGGGGATAGGAAATGCTACTCCCTTTCTGATTAAAAGTTTCTTACAAAGGAGAGCAAAGGCCCAGGATGGTTGGCATGGTTAATAGCTTACATTAAAGAAATCTCTACATTAAGGAGTGTATGTTGCCAGAATGTACATTCTGATTGTTGCCACCATGTAACTTTAATGGATCCTTTATTTATTTATTTTTTTCCTTTAAGATGTTGTCTCCTTCTTTACTCTGACTTCATCATCTTGCATCTTGTCTGAGTCCCATTTTCTTTACAGACTTTGCTTAAGATCCATGGTCTTTGGGGGGTGAGGGCTGGGCATGGTGGATCACTCCTATAATCCTAGCAGTCTGGGAGCCCAAGGTGGGTGGATCACCTGAGCTCAGGAGTTAGAGACCAACCTGAGCAAGAGTGAGACCCCATCTCTAAAAGAAAAATAGCTGGATGTTGTGACAGGTACCTGTAGTCTCAGCTATTTGGGAGGCTGAGGCAAGAGGATCACTTGAGCCCAAGAGTTTGAGGTTACTGTGATGCCATGGCTGAGGGTGACAAAGTGAGACTCTGTCTCAAAAAAGAAAAAGAAATCCATGATCTTTTTTTGTGAAAATGGAATCATCAGCACTGATGCCAGGATTTTTAGAGCTACACATGTGAAATCCCATTTTGGTGGCTCTGAAGGTAGGATTCCCAGAGGGGTTTTGCAACAGCTTACAAAGTGATTCACCCACATGCTGTAGGGCTGAGATCCATTTAAATCCAGATGAGACTTTTGGCCACTGTTTTTAAATATTGTTGGAGCCCTCTCATACACCATTTGTGTACCCTTTGTCCTTCCTTTCAGGCTGGCTGGGAAGCAGAACTCTGATGCTTAGATACTCCATACTGTTTTTGTTTTGTTTTGTTTTAACCCAGTTAACCTTAAGGGCTTGTCCCATCCCAGTCTCGTATTTTGGGCTTACTGCTGGCTTTGGTTTTACACTCACCCTAAACAATTCTTTCTTTGGTTACTCTTGTTCCACTATCCTTTGGTTTGACCAAACAGCACAGCTGTATCTCTCCAGATGCACTCCAGGCTTGGATCCCATTCTGCTGTCCCCAGATGGCACCCGGGGCACCAACATCCATCACTTCTGATAAGTTAACTGAGTGAAATTAATTGACTATGAAATTAATCTGGCTCCTCTCGGCATTTTTTTCCCATAGTAGGCACTCAATAAATGTTTGTGGAATGAACTGTTTGCATGAAACTTTAAAGGAATTTTAAAAATTTATTTTGCAGTAGCTTCTTTCTAATTTTCAATTTTCTTTTTGTGCTGAAAGCAAACATATAAGGTTCCTGTAAGTGATAACGGAGAAGGAGAGAAAGTTATAGGAAAAGCGATGTGGGTATGAATCTGAAGTGGAGACAATTAACAAGGCAAATACTTCTGGACTTTTGGGAGTGTTGGGGAGTTTTCCCTAATAAAATTTAATGTGTTTTAATAAAGCTGAGTTGATGGAATATTGATTCCCCCTTCGTGGTTTTGATTTGGAGAGCCTTTCCCTTTGTTCACACCTTCAGTATTGGTGTTCTTCCAACATCTGTCACTTTGTCCCCTGCTTGCACAGCCTCTTCTGTGACATCTACATATCAGAGAATCTCAGCCCCCAACGTCTCTGGTACCCCAAGCTCTTGTGGTCTTCATCCAGCCTGCCTTGCTCCCATCAGCTGCCCAAGAAGCCACTGCCTCTGCTGCTTGTGTCCCCGTGAATTCACCAGCACCTGTGCCCAAGGCCCTGGTTATCTGGGGCCCTTGTCACCCCCTGGAGTGCTCTGGGTAATACTGTTCACAGTCCTGCTTGTGACAAAATTAGTGCAGTATCAAAGAGCATGGGCTCCAGAGCCAGCTGACCTGGGTGTGAATCCCAGCTTTGCCACTTACTGGGTGATCTTGGATGAGCGATTTAAGTGCTCCAAGCCTCAGTGTCCTCATCTGTGACATGGGAACTGGAATAATACCTGCTTCATAGGGTTGTTAAGAGGATTAACTAACAATGCACCTGCTTAGTTCCATGCTTAGCACAGAATCATTGCCCCCGAAATGTTAGCTGTTATTCTTCAGGGATTCCTTTGTAAAAGCGTCCCTGCAGTTCCCTGTTGGTCCCTTTTGGTCCATGCCATGGGGCATAGAAGGGCATTTAGAGGGATATACTGAAAACTGTGGCCTAGACAGTCGCTGTTTTGTCCTCCCCCTTCCATGGTGCCTTTTTCCTTGTTCCCTCCTCCTTTCCAGTTGAAACCTTTCATGGAAACTGACTATTGGATGCTGTGGTCTCCAATTCATCACGTGCTCAGAGCCTCCTGCACCCAGGCTAGGACCCCCTATGCAACAATCTTTTCTGAATTATTGATTCTACTGCTAGTCCGCTGACTGAGACCACCGCTCCCGTTCCCAAGACAGCCTGCTCACTGTGCCCACCAATGACTGTGACCATGGCTGCCTGAGAATTAGCCAAATACTTTCAGGGTATTAACTTCTCGTTAGGTTTGTTGTATTTCCGAAGGAATTTCCCCACATATTTCTATGCTAGTTGCGTAAATAATTTCAAAATCATAATTTGTTTTTTAGGCTTATTATTCTCCTTAAGTTCCTTAAATGATTAGAATTATCTAGTTTCTTGAGACGTCTTTGCATTTCAGAGTAATTTAATTCTATACTGTGGGGAACCACTGGGTACCGTCTGGGGAGACACACTAAAAAAAAAAAAAAATCCTATTAAATCTCTTCGTTATTTAATTTCCCTGACTCTGCAGCTGAGTGAGGATATGGTCCCAGGTAAGAGAATATTTGTCCATTACTCAGCTGCACAGACAGATGTTGTAAGCATTCTCAAATGGCTTATTCTTGCCTTTTTTGTTTGTTTGTTTGTTTTGTTTCTTTTGCAACAAGAGGGGCTACCTTCGTGAAAGACAGGGCAATGTGTAGAAGAAGTGCCCAGAATTAAGTGGGGCACATCCACATGCAGGCGGACATGTGACAGTTGAGGACCCTGAAAAGCCCCTGGTGTGCACGACCAGGCTATGGCTATTGGCAGCACACACCACCTGGGCCCTGCTTCTGGAGGCGGACACCTGGACAGGACACCTCCAGTTGGTTTTATGTTCTTATTGGGGACCTCTCTAAATACTACTACTTGGCCTATTTCTCCATGTCCCCCAATCTCAGTGGAAAAGCCCACTTGGTGTAGTTTTCACCCCAGCTGTGGGTCGCAGGATCATGAGCTGTTCCCTCCCATTTTACAGTATGTGTCATGTGCAGAGGCAACTCAGATCAGCTCTTTAAGCTTAAGTGCCACAGCTCCTCCCTTGCAAAGCCCCTTCTAAGACCTTGCACCTAATGCGGTATTCATCATTTTCTATTCTTACCATAAAGAGACACACGCCCTTGTTGGGTGAGTTTCACATTCCGCAAACCTAGATCCTTACTCATGATCTTTACATTTAGGTGGTATCTCCAAAAGCACAGCCTCTAATCCCCTCCTCTTTAGCATGGCAAGTGGGGCCCCTGGGGACCAGACCCTTAAATACTATTTTTTCTGTTCTCTTTCTCTCTTCCTCAGTGGGACGGTGTGCTTTGTTCTGAACTTCCAAGCTCTGCAGTCCCCAAACCCCAGGCTGCGGACTAGTACTGATCTGTGGCCCATTAGGAGCCAGTCCACACAGCAGGAGGTGAGCTGCAGGTGAGCAAGCGAGCAAAGCTTCATCTGTATCAACTGCCACTCCCCATCACTCACTGAGCACTGCCACCTGTCACAGCTGTGACATTAGACTCTCATAGGAGTATGAACCCTCCTATAACTGCTCGTCCTCGGGATCTAGGTTGGTGCTCTTTATGAGACTCCAATGACACCCCTCCGTTTGCAGGAAAATTTCCTTTCATAAAACTAGTCCCTGGTGCCAGAAAGGTTGGAGATTGCTGCCAAGCCCATTCTTCCTGTGGTGTAAGAGAGACCCAATGACATGTTACCCTAACTCTGGCCTAGAGTAGTAAGGCCTGCCCAGCCCTGGTTTCTAAACCCTGCCAGGCCCATAGACCAGATCTAGGAAGCCAGATACCCAGATTCCCTCTTAAGTCCCTCTCCCTAGAGCCCCACCACTAGCCTTCCAGGCTTCCAGAATAAGCATTCCTGCCCATACTCATGCATTGGGGTGCAAGAGGCACAGTGATTGTCCTGCAACCAATTTTAGCCCCCAGGTTACACACATACTCTAGGGAGCTTTAGAAAAGTACTGTCATTATCTAGAACATTAATTGTGGTGGAGTCTTGTGATAAAGGTATAAAAGAAAATCATTTTGTTCTGCCCTGGACTTTGGCCGAAAGAAGCATAAAGAAATTCTTTAGTGATAACCACTCACAAATTTCAACAATTGTTCACTCTTGATTCTAAAAGTCTCTTTGCATGAATGATTTTCTCATCTTTATGCAGAATTTTTCCACATTTTCGTTGACTAAAATATTACTAATCTAATTTCCTATTAAAAACCTCATTTCCAACATTGCAGAGCTGAAAGGTGCTACCAACCATTTAGTCTTCAATTTACATACAACAAATCCTATAATCTGATGGGGGCTTTTGCACAAGGGTGGCTGCAAGCAATTACAGGGGCAAAGAAATATTTCAGTCCGGAGCTGTGCTCTGTGTTAATTTCATCTGTTGAATTCCCACTGAGATTTCTCCCATTGTTAAATTGCCTATTGATGTGGATTTAGAGAGAAAAGTCCACCAAATACAGCATTTCAATGTTATAATGCTGTTTGTGCTCTAATATTTTCTTTTTAATTATGATTTGGGAAATTGGGGTGTATTAGAACGAAAAGAAGGCAACCAACTGGAAGAAATTATTCAATTTTTTTACCCCACTCAACACTGTGGCAAAATAGAACATTCTCTAGGTAAAGTATTGATTTGCAAAGGCCTGGAGAAAGTACTAATGTCACAACAGAGATTGAACCAGGCCTCTGCAGTGGGATATGGAGGAATTAGGATTTCTGACTGGCTGGCCTGGGGGCATTGTGATTATTGGAAAGGGTTTGAGGGGAGCTTTTAGAAGCTAACTCTAGGTCATGGGGAAATATAGCCTCAGATACTACTAGCTGAAGTGTGGTCAAGCCAATAGTTCCCCATCCATCCATCCATCTGTCCATTAATCCATCCATCCTTTCGTCCTTCTTTCCTTCCTTCCTTCCATCCATTCATCCATCCATCCATCTCTCCATACATTCTTTATTGGATGTTAAGCATCCATCCATCCATCCATCCATCCATCCATCCGTCCATCCGTCCATCCATCCATCCATCCATCCATCTCTCCATCCATTCTTTATGGGATGTTAAGCATGTGCTATGCCCCGATTTATTTTATTTATTCATTCATTCAACAAATACTCACTGAGCATTTCTGTGCCTGTCACCATGGTGGGTCCCAAGG
>CAUYQV010009344.1:0-23368 GCA_963574575.1 Galagoides demidoff | reverse complement strand
CCCCAATTTCTAGGCCTGGGTGAGCTCAGAAGTCAGTCTTATCACAGACTCCCATCTCTAGGAACAAACAGGCCCTGTCCAGGCTGGATTCAAGCAAGGCCATGAAGAAAGCAGCCTGATAGGTATCTCATCTGGGTGGTTCCTCCTAGAGTAGGGAGCACACACCATACTGCCTTGCCTGGGACAAGGACTGAAAGGACTGCATCCTTTGCTAATTTTAGGATTATTTTCTGCCTGCAGGCTCCTGGTCAATTGTGACATGTTCCAGACTTACATTCCCCAAAGCCCCCTGCCAACCCACTTGGATTCCCCCCCCTTTCCTTTCCTTTTTCTTTACTGTTCAATAAACTCTGTCCTTTTGCTTACTTGCGTAGTCCACAATTTCATTCTTCAAACCCTGAGATCAAGGACCTGGGACAGATACAGGGAGATGGGAGAAATTCTCAAATATGCCTTTTTGAGAATTGAGGGGACAGGTTTTTTTTTGTTATTGTTTGTTTGTTTTGTTTTGAGACAGAGTCTCACTATGTTGCCCTCTATAGAGTGTTATGGAGTCACAACTCATAGCAATCACTTGGGCTTAAGTGATTCTCTTGCCTCAGCCTCTAAAGTCGCTGGGACTACAGGTGCCCACCACAATGCCTGGCTATTTTTGTTGTTGTTGTTGTTGTAGTTGTCATTGTTTTTAGCAGACCCAGGCCAGGTTTGAACCCGCCAGCCCTGGTGTATGTGGCTGGCACCCTAGCCACTGAGCTATAGGTGTTGAGCCTGGGGGAACAGGGTTTTTAAAGACAGTTTGGTGGGCATAATGGCAATTGGAGCTGCTAATTAGCTGGTTTCAAGGTAGAATCCACACCTCCTGCTATGGGCTGCTATCTGGGTGGGTCAGCCGACCGCCTGGAATGCAGTTCCTTGAATGGGGGTCCAAGAAGAGTTGTGTCTGTTCCTAGGCCTAGGTGGGTCAGTCAATACACTGACTGGAAGATATCTCAAAACTACCCTTAGGTTCAGAACAGGTAGTGTTTTCTATGGAGAAAAATAATAATCTTTACAACTACCACCTGTGTCCCTCTAGAGTAGCAATGATACGGGGACACAAAGAAGGAGACAGTGACTTTTATCAAGCAAATGAGGGGAGAATGACTGATTATTACCTTATTTAAGTAAGGCTTGTTTCTTCACAGAGTTTTGGGGGTCCCTTGCTCTAGATCTCACCTTTCACCCCTTTATTAGTTTGTAAGGACAGTTTCAATATGTATGGACCAAAAATCCATTTCTGCTAAAGCTGTATGTGATGAATTTTCTTTTAATTCTGTCTTGAGATTCTTTCTCAAGAGTCACTATGAATTCTAGCCTTGACCTGATGGAAATCCAAGGAAATTGATTGTAAGCACTTACAGGGTGCCTTTTAAGAGATACTTCTTTATCCTGGAAGGCAGCATAATGCCTAAATGCCCAACCTTTGAGCAGCATATCTCATACAGGAAGCTCATTTATGCTGGCATATGCCCTTGTGGCTCTATATCTGGCCTGTTCAGTTTATTCCTATCAGAATACCACTCTCGAAGAGAGCCCAGACTCAGGAGAGGATTAGATTTTAGTATGTTAGTCAGGTAAGACACAGAAGAGGATTCAAAATGGCTGCTGAGGCAACATAAAATCATAAAAATTCATTCACTGTAGGATTTTACAGGGCAGTTATAAAGATGAGGTAGGAGAAAATTCAGAAGTCTATTCAAAATAACTGGCTGAATGCAGAAAGGAGAACCATTTAGTTAGATAGATGGATTTTCAATTTAGCTTCAGTTTCTTAACTGGATGACTAAGTTCAGGATGGAGCTCCTTAATGAATAGGGCAGATAAAACATTTTCTATGTTCTTCCACTCATTGTGGAAGGCTGCTGGGCCTAAATATTATAAACACTTTATTTGGCTTTCTTTTCATTTTCAGGATGGAATAATAACTAATCAAAAAGGAAAATTTGGTAGATTCAGGTTTTTAATCAATCAGTCCCTTAAGCTTTTCATTTATCACTTGTAAACAACCCAAATTTTCTGTGACTTCCAGAAGCCTCAGTTTATATCCCCATAGTAAAAATCTACTGCAACCACTGTCAATGACTTTTAAAACTACAGTTCTTGATAGTGATTCATCAGCCCCTATAAAGCCTAAGAGGCTAAGTGCTCACTCTCAGCATAAATAAATCCTGGATTAGAAAGCCCAAAAGATGAGGGACTTCCTGACAAAAGAGCCAGTTCCTGATAAGAGGAACTTACACTATCAGGGCTCTGTGAAGAAAACAGAACCTTTAAAGGGATTGCCATCTCAAATTCCTCAAGGGGTCTTGGGAGTCATCAGCAGTGTCCATTGGGTCTCCTCATGGTTGCTGGAATTGTCAGAATACAAAATTACAACAAATTTAGTAATAGATCTAATTGACTTTTATTTGCAATTCATGAATTGGGACAGCCTTCGTTCTACAAAACAGAATGAAACCTCCCACTGAGCAGTAGAGAGCACTGTGTTTTGTCAGGTGGGAAGAAATAAACCAAACAACAGAAAAGAACCTGTCAGGTTAACATCCGCTTACTTCAAGTTACTTTTTTATAAGGGTTAAAGTAGAGGGGACTTCCTTATTATGTTCATTCAGGTAGACTGGAATTTCCTTTGCTTCAGGAAAAAACTGATCTGTTTTGAGATCTATCTGCTTTCTTAAAGTTTCGGTTTGATTATGAGGCCTTTGGCATGAGTGACTCCATTTTGATTTGGTTTGTTCTGCTGCAGCCTACTGCCAGAGGTTCTAGGGGCCATGGGAAAAGTTCCCCCTTTGTCCTCCAGAGGTTTGCTGGAAAATCAGCTTGCAAAAGGCAGATTAACTGAAGACAACAGATAATGAAATAACAGGGAGGGGAAGAAAAAGTGACAGAGAGTACCTAGAAAAAGTGAGGTCTAAGAGAACTGAGGTCTTCTCAAGGAGACCCCAGGATATATCTATGAGCTCTTCCTGTGGTAACTCAGCTCTTAGGAGTTTGTGGAAACTTAACTTCCTGGGACCTGGAAACTAATGCTTGCTTCTGCTTCTATAAAAGCCTATGGTTTTGTAAAAGCCAGAGGCCACTTCTCCAGCTTGATTCAAACAGACTAATGAGAAAGATACCTATGGGCCAGAACGTTTTGACTGGGAATAAAAAGGAGAAGACTGAGCCAGTAGGGAACACAGCCATTTTGAACTCTTCTGTGCTGTGGCTCTACCAGCTGGAATAAAGCCCTTCCTCTTTTAAAAATGGTGTTTGGATGTTCATTCTCTCCATTGGGCCTCGTCTTCCTGCAACACTTCTGGTTTCCTGACCAGGAAGCAAAACCACTGAGGAGAAAACAGGCTCAGACATACCTGATGGTTACTGCCAACCCTCTGAACACCCATAGGAAGCTCAATCAGCCAGAATGGCAGTTTTGCATCCCTGTGTGGACACCTTGACTGGGCAGAGAAAGGATCCCTTGGTGAGTCTTTGTGGAGTCAAACACCAAGAGGAACTGGCACACAGGAACTGGCATCTGCACTGGGAGACTTCTGAGGCAAGGTAGGACCAGTTGGGGCCCACTAGTTTTTTTGTTGTTTTTTTGAGACAGAGCCTCAAGCTGTCCCCATGGGTAGAGTGCCATGGCATCACAGCTCACAGCAACCTCCAACTCCTGGGCTTAAGCGAGTCTCCTGCCTTCGCCTCCCAAGCAGCTGGGACTACAGGCACCCACCACAATGCCCAGCTATTTTTTGGTTGTAGTCATCATTGTTGTTTGGCGGGTCTGGGCTGGCTTTGAACCCGCCAGCTCAGGTGTATGTGGCTGGCACCTTAGCTGCTTGAGCCACAGGTGCCAAGCCAAGGGGCCCACTATGTTTGAGTAGAAGAGGGGTTTGAGCAACCCTTGGGCTTTAGATTGGGGTTAGGAAATAGGTTAGAAAAAGTTTGGAACTGTGTGCACATGAGTGCTTGGAGACTGAGCCATGTAACAATAGGCAGGGCTCCGGCTTCCCCTTCACAGGGTGAAATGATTGCGTGAATGCCCCCTGTCCATATCCCCATTTTTACCCCATTTGTGAAATGTTTGTGGTTTGTCTGAGGGAAGGAAATGGGAAACACACAGGGGAAGCCCACCTCATTGAGAATTATGCTGAAGCGTTTTAAGAAAGAGTTTACAGGAGACTATGCAATAACTATGTCTCTGGGGAGATTGAGAATGTTTTGTGGGCAGGAATGACTCAAATGCCTTGATGTTCAAGTGATTGTATCCTTTGAGATAAAATGAGTTTTAAACTTGTTATTAAAATTCAAATGTTCAAAGATTATAAAACTGCTACTTCTGTAATATTTCTAAATTTGCTAGATTTGACCATGACCTTATATTCTTGATTTTAAGCCTCTGAATTCTGAGGTCTAGAGAGGTAGCTATGGGAGGACTGAAGGACATGCTCTTCATACTTAGGCCAGCAGCTACAGGGCACAGTCTAGCCTACATGGCCCCTTCTTCCCTACTCTAACATTTTTCCCTGGCTATTTTAAGATAAACTGGATGTTATAGGTTCCTGCTTTCTGTCTGAAACTCTGTACCTGGTACAGAACTTAAGGACACAGGTCTTGTCCTTTGAGGCCATCTTTGATGCCATGTGGCCCAGTGAGAGTTAGGGGAACAATGAAAAGACATCAGAAATGATGTCTATGTTGTGGTTTCAGAACATTTTTCAGTTATTTAAAACCTTAAAGTCATGCCATATTTCATAAAATGTCTCTCATTTGTAAAATGTAATAATTTAGTTGTTTAGATTTTTTTGGGAAACTGAGTATTTGTCAAAGAATAAGATTCTTGCCTTTTAAATATTCTAATTATCAGTTTAGTCAAGTGAATAATTAACTTCATAGTAAACTGTGATCTTGTTTTGTGAAAAGTGGTTTCTTGAGAGTAAGAAAAATTAGACAGAAAGGAAAATAACATTGTGTAAGAAAGGATCTTGTGTGGTAAATTTTGTCCTGAAACAGAGTGACTGAGTATTTAAGAAAAAGGAAATTTGCATGTGACCCAGTTGACTATGTATTGCCTTCAGAATCTTTTGGCTTGTGATCCTGCTTGAGCAAATGTTTTAAGCCTTTGATATTTGACAAATCTTCCAAAATCAAAACTCTAAATTTGATCTTTTTGAAATATTAAGACCATTGAAATTCGGAGAAGGACATTTTAGGCTTATCTGGTATGTTCTAACTATGTAGAAAATATTGTCAAATATGAAATGATGGATCTTGGGCTGGGCACAGTGGCTCATGCCTGTAATCCTAACACTCTGGGAGGCCGAGGTGGGTGGATAGCTTGAACTCACAAGTTTGAGACCAGCCTGAGAAAAAAAGCAAGACCCCATCTCTACTGAAAATAGAAAAACTGAAGCAAGAGGATCTCTTGAGCCCAAGAGTTGGAGGTTGCTGTGAGCTATGATACTACAGCACTCCACCCAGGGCAACAGGTTGAGACTGTCTCAAAAAGAAAAAAAAGAAATGAAATGGTGGTTAATCTTCTGCAAATTATGTTTACATATGTGTGTTATAATATTATAAAATGTTGGTCCATCACAGTGTATGTTGTCAGTAATAATTTAATTCATCTCAAAAAGTGTTTTTGTAACTGGCTAAGTCCAAAGTTTGTTCTTCAAGGAAAGTGGTAGAAAAGGCTGGCAAATTCTCTCAAATTCAAATTTCTGATGACTTTGGAGATTAAAAACCATCAGACTAGAAGAAAACTTCCAGGACTTTAATTAGAAAACTAACATGTCTATGAGTATTGCTAACCTAACTTCAAATAGAACAGAAATCAGTTACATGGAACCCAGCTGATTTGTTATGGCTTTTTGTTTGAAATATTGGTGATTCATTCTGTGTTTTATTTTTCAGAAGTCAAGAAAACCATGTTGGGTGGTGCCTGTAGTTCAAGTGGCTAAGGTGCCAGCCACATACACCAGAGCTGGTGGGTTGGAATCCAGCCTGAGTCTGCCAAACAATGACAATTACATCCCAAAAAATAGCCAGGTGTTGTGGCGGGAGCCTATAGGTCCAGCTATGTGGGAGGCTGAGGCAAGAGAATCTCTTGAGCCTGGGGGTTTGAGATCGCTGGGAGCTGTGATGTCACAGCGCTTTACTAGGGGAACCGCTTGAGGCTCTTTCTCAAACAAAAAGAAAAAAAAAAAGAAAGAAAGAAAAAGAAAAAAGAAAACCATCTTCTAGTTTTTAAGCTATTTGTGGCTTTCAGCAATGTATATACTTATGAGCAAAATTTGAAACATTTATTATTCTCTCTCTTTGATTTCTACAGAATTTGAAAAGCATGTATAAGTATTCTTAATTTCTGACAATATAGTTATTTGCATAAGTTCAATAAGAATCTGTTTTGTTCTATAGGACACAATGAAAGGCACTGGTTATTTTACCAAGGCTTTGACTGGAAGAGCATTTTCAAAAGTGTCCAGACTGCCTTAAGGAATTAAGGTTGACTTTATAAGGCCAATAAAAAAGCCTATTGGAAAGACTAGCCAAGTACCTCATCAATAAATTTCCTGATCTATGGTGAGTAAAGAATGTCGCTTTCTGATAGGTCCAGGAATCATGATTTTTGGGGGGACCTCAAGAGAAAAGGAATTTACCCAATGTGTACAGGTATCTAATGGCACAGATGAGACATAGGCTCATGAGAAGTTTTCAAGTCTAGCCCAAGATTCCTTATAAAATGTTCCAACAAAGCCAATTTTAAAGGGAAGAAAAGCTTAGATGGCTAATAATTATTCTTGCTGCACTTTATGCAAATAATCAGACCCAGTATACTGAAAGTACAGTTTATTTCGTAATTAAATTAGTTCTGCTATAATTTATTTTTAGTAAAGTGAGAAATTAGAGAAAAATGGTTCAAAAAGAAAAAAAAAATCATGGCCTACCTGTATTAGGTTCTAGCATTGTCTGTAAGGCCAGCTCATAAAATGAGACATAGCTGTTTAAACTTATCTGTTAAATGGGACCAAGAGACTGTCCAAAGAATATAAAATAACATACAGTAGTTATGTTTGCTCTGAAGCCTTAGGCTCAACAAATATCTCTTGTTGGCTACATTGGAAAAATTTGTTCAATATTAAACTCTATCTGCTGCATCTACATAGATGCCTCAGGAGAAATTGGAACTTGAATAAAAATTAACCAGTAAGTGGTGTCGCTGTAACACAGCCTCATAAGTGGCTCCACACTCAACTGATGTTCAGGGATATTCACTAGAATTGCCAAGAACTTTGGATCAATTCCATAGGGACTCTTAAACCTAAGTATTATCTTAAGAACTGTGCTAAGTCTGCAAATAAGAACACTAATGTTCTCACTGTGTGAACTGTAGCCTCAAAATCCAGAACTTGTAGATACTTGTGACTGCTAAATGTTTTCATTCTCTTACCCTGAATCCAACCTTGACTTTGTCAGTGTCAGCGAAGGAAAGCCAGAAAGCCACAAACATATGCAAAGTGGCTGAGGTCATGCAGAGGCCAGATGAAAGCCCTGGGGATTTCTATGAAAGACTACGTGAAACATAGAGACTGGCCAAATCATTGTATGCAGCCACAAAGCGGGGAGAGAAAGGACCAATAGAGTAGAAATCGAAAAACCAAAAGCCTTCAAGAGGCTAAAGGAAAAATAGCAGGTGGCCCTGGTGCTAGGCCTCACTGAACTAGCTAAGCCTGTTGAACTGTATTCATCAGAAAAACATAGAACAGCTGGAGGAATGCTCACCCAGAATGTAGATCCTAGGCAATGGCCAGTTGCTTATCTCTCTAAGCAACTTGAGGGGGGTCTCTAAAGGATGGCCCCCATGCCTACGATAATTTGCAGCCAGTGCCATGCTGGTGCAAGAGGCTGATAAGTTGACTTTGGGACAAAACTTAAGACTCTGGTTATCATAGGCAGTGGTCACTCTTATCAACACCAAAGGGCACCATTGGTTGACCAACCTATTTCTTACTGAATATCAAAGCTTACTGTGTAAAAATCCAAGGTTGGTTATAGAGATTGTATGCGTGAGGCCGTACACTTAGGATAAAAGAAAAAAGAAAATTAAGAAGCTTCTGGAAAGATACTTGACCACCTTTGCCAAGAAAGTCAGCCAGCATTGTGTGTCATGAAACCAACACAATGCTAAACAGGAACCATCCCGGATGCCTGAAATTCAGTCCTACAGGGAAGCCATTTTTGAAAATGTGATAATAGACTATACTGAGTAGTTGTCCAGATGTGGAAGAAACCAGTACTTACTCGTTTGGATCTGCACGTACACAGAGTAAGTGGAAATCTTCCCTACCAGGATGAAGAGGGCTCGTGTTGCCCAGAGAAATCATCCCATGGTTTAGGTTACCACTCCAAATTGGATCTGACAACAGACTCGTCCTTGTAACAGAAATAGTGCAAATGACAGCCAAAGCCTTGACTATCATCTGGAAACTACACATGGCATGTAGGCCTCAAAGCTTGGGCAGGGTTGAGCACATGAACAGAACCGTAAAAGCAAGAATTGGTAAACTCTGCCACAAAGCAAACTTAATTGGGTCTAGGCCTTGCCACTGGTCTTATTCAGTATTAGATGTATCCCTTCTAAAGGGTCAGGGTACTCCCCTTATGAGATAATGTATAAAAGGCCTACACCTGTTATGCCCTAACTCCATCTTGCTAAGCAGGTGTCCTCAAACTACGGCCCGCAGGCCACGTGGACATTTATCTGGCCCGCCAGGTGTTTTTGCCGCCACTGCCTGTCCTGCTCAGCAGCCAACTCATCCTGGGCCCGCAGTCCGGCCCTCCAAAGGTCCGAGGGACAGTGAACTGGCCCCCTGTTTAAACAGTTTGAGGACCCCTGTTAAGGACTTTGCTAAGGGCTTTCAACACACCGCCTTTAAAACAAGAAGCTCAGATGAAAGAGTGTAGTAATAACTGCAAAATCCTGTGAAATCCCAGCTCCCCCTTGTAAGCACTCCCCTTATCAGGTGTTGGCGCTTGTGAAATTTGGCTTATGTTAAGGACTCCTCCTTTCCTACTAAAAGCACCTTATAAAAGGTTTCTACCCCTGCTTCTAGAGGGGGAGAGGCTTTGAGGCATAAGTCTGCTCTTGGCCTGGCTGATCAATGAAGGACCTTTGCTTAATTTGGGTTCAGTATGCTGGCATTTCTCTATTCTCTATTGTGTTTTAGGTATAACACACCAATTCTCCACAATTTAGCAGGGACTCCAAAAAAACTGGGAGAGACTGAGTTTAACAGGCAGTTAGAAGCCCTAGGAAGAGTAGTAAAGAAGGTAATTAACCATGTTCTGTTTAGTCTTTCATGTCTGTACACTCTTTCTCTCCAGGGAACCAAGCCTGGGTCAAGGATTAGAACATGATACCCCTCAAACTGAGATAGAGGGAACCCTGCACCATAATGTTGACCACACCCACAGCATCGAAGGTGGAAGGGATCCTCTCCTGGATACATCACAGCAGGCTGAAGAGAGCTTCACTGCTCCCAGGGGAAGCAAAAACAGATCTGGCTAACCCCTACAAGGTAACTCGAGACAGTCAACATGCCCTGCTCTAGCCACAGACCAGGAGCTGTCGGTTCAACACACGGCTGAGACCTGAAGAAATTCCTCTTGAGACTTGTCTTAATTGGTCTTTGGACTTTGGGAAAGGGGGAGGAGGAATGTGATCTGTGCACCTATACCACTGAGATAGGACAAAAGGTGACTTTTATGAATATGTGACTTTTATGAATACAAAGGCACACACAGGGGAACTTGCACTCATAATCAGATGCAGTACTCAATATGTGACACAGAGAAAGGTGAAAGCCCATATGTATATTATAAACCCACAGAGTCATTCCACCCCCACTCCCACCCCCACGGTACAATTAAGGCCTAGACATGGGACCTAAAAGGGAGTCACAGTCCCTGAAATCTGAATGCTGCTCCAGAGAAATAGGAAAGCACAGCCAGGTGACTCTGAAGTTTAACACCTGCAGCATCATGAAAAGGGGCTGCAGTGGAAGGATCTGGGAAGGAAACTATAGGTCAGATCAGAAATAACTCTGTGCCTTAGATTTTGTAGAACAGTGGTGTGAGGTCAAATGTGAAAGGTGAAAATGTATGATAGAAGGCATCTGAAAAATTGATTAAAAAATAACTGGGCATTGTGGCAGGTGCCTATAATCCCAGCTACTTGGGAAGCTGAGGCAAGAGAATTGCTTAAGCTCAAGAGTTTGGGGTTGCTGTGAGTTGTGATGTCATGGCACTCTACCCAGGGCAACAGCTTGAAACTCTGTTTCAAAAAAAAAAAAAAAAGAAGAAGAAGAAAAGAAAGGAAGAAAGAAAAAAGGCACCTGAGACAGTGAGGACTGCAGCCAAGGAAATGTCATGCTAAAAAAAAAAAAAAAAAAAAAAAAAAAAGTAGTGGAGACAGATTGCTCAGTGGGTCAGTGTAAGCCCTGGAGCTAGTCTTGCAAATTAATAACCAAGTAAAAGTCATACGAAACACAAAGAACCCCAGAAGTGCATTAATGTACATAGTTACCATTCAGTAAAAAAAAAAAAAAAAGAAAAGAAAAAAAGAAAAAGAAACATAAAGTAAAGAAAAACCCAGAATTGGCCCATGTCCTAGTGCAGACTTGTGACATGTAAAGCCCTCAAAACCTATGGAGAGACTGGTTTTCAACTCTTAGAGAATTTAAAACCTTACTGGGAGTAGTAGCCATCACTAGTTTCCTCAATTGTTCCCTTTCTTCTCCCACTAGTAGTCAGGGCTATACGCTAGATAATCAGGACAGATGTCAATAAAAAAAAAAATCACACATGTTTTACATGCAACACTACCAGCTCCTACAGGAGCAAAGAGATATTGAGACCCCAAATTGAGATATGGAGTCTCAAATGGGGGAAGGAGAGAAGATACCCAGAAAAAGTGAGGTCTAAGAGAACTGAGGTCTTTTCAAGGAGACCTCAAGGATACACCTGCGAGTGGTGACTTAGCTCTTAGAAATCTGTAGAAATTTAACTTCCTGGGACCTGGAAACTAATGCTTACTTCTGCTTCTGTAAAAGCCAGAGCTTGCTTCTCCTACTTGAATGAGGATGGAGGATGGAGCCCTCCATCTCCTCATCTCTCTACTTCTCCTAGTTAAATTCTGTTTGGATTTCAAACAGACCAATGAGAAAGGTACTTGTGGGCCAGAACTTTTTGACTGGGGATAAAAAGAAGACTAAGCCAGTTGGGAGCACAGCCATTTTGAACTTTCCTGCCATCACTCCACCAGCTGGAATAAAGGCCTTCCTCTTTTAAACACGGTGTTTGGGTGCTTGTTCTCTGCACCAGACCTCATCTTCATGTAACAAAAGCAATTGTTCTCCTTGGTGGATTCATCTTGTATTTATGTACCTGTACTTGGGTGAAAAACCTCTTCTAGTGTCTGTTGACCACTAGGTGCCTTCAACTCAAAATGCTTATTATATCAGGGAACCATATTTTAGAATGACACTCCTTCCATTCCTTCAAGCCCAATCCAAAACAGTACTCTCTAGTAATTTTTGTTTAAAACTGTTTATTCTATTATGTTGCATTCTCCCTTGTCCTCCCCCTGCCTTTGGAATCATTAAATAGTTGTGGGTTATTTGAATCTACCTTTGGTATCTATCACCTTCTCTCAAATCTTTCCACTAATATCTTCATTTCTATTCCATTTCTTTTCCTTTTCTACCGTGTTTCTCTGACAGTAATCTATTATATTTAGTCACTATTGTCATTAAGCTTGTCATTATTTCTGAATTTTAAAATTTTATTTCTAATTCATTCCTGAGCTCTATCAGCACTTTTGCCCTCTGCCCACCTTTTGCTTATCCCTCTCATTCCTGACCATTTCTGATTCTGTTGTATGTTGTCTTATAGCTGCTATCTTTTGTTAAGTTCACTAGCTCACTTTGAAATATTAGGGTTTTTTTCCTCTTAGAACTATTAATTTCTATGTGTTTTTGTTTTCATAGGTATAGTACCCTGATTATTATCCTATTTTCTGTTTATCTTTGGTCACAACCATTTTCTGTTTACTCATAATTGAGTGGGCTTGGGTTTCCCTATAATTTTAAGAGGAAGTTCTATTGTTAAAAGATAATTTTCTAAAGAAGTAAAATCATGACTCTCATAGGGATATAAAAGAAAACAAATGCTAAACATTTTCTTCTATTTATTAATCACTGAGAGAACCAGAGAGATGTTATAACTAGTTGAAAGAAAAAGTCAGAAAAGCACAAATTTATGTGGAGTCAAGGCATTTTGAAATGAATTGCAAATGAAGACAAATCTGAGTGTGTGTGCACACGTATGTGAAATCAATGAAATTTCTTTGTGATAGGATACAGTTTGCATATCTGTTACCAAAAGCTCAACACTTGTCCCTAACTAAGGCTTCATCAATAATAGGAACAAGCATTTGAGAAGAAAAGAGACATTTATTATTTTGCCAGCAAAGGATGAAAAATGTTAGACTGCACATCTCAAAAAAACCAGATTTTCCAAATATAAGCAGAAGCAGAGTTTTTAAAAGGGAGGGCCTATTGTTCAACTACTGTTCATGATTGTAATCTTTCCACTTCTGCTTAAAGACAAAGCCATGACCTCCACCCTCCTGGGAGGCCTTCAGCCCTCCATCTCCATCTCACATAGTTCAGCTAAACCATTTCCTTTAATACAAAGAATAAAAGACATTCCCCTGCCTCTCCTGACCATGGTCTGAGGCAGGGATACAGGTCTCAGTTTCCAAAAAGAGTGGAGAAGGTTTTAAAGAGATAAAACATGTTTGCCCATTTTTTCCCAGACCATTCCCTCTGTTACATATTCCCTGCTTTCAATTTTATACTTCCATATTCATGGGAGGAGTGATGTAGTCTCAAGCTATTTCCTGTTGAGTCAGGGCAATTTTTCAGATGGAAAGTTTACACTTATGTATTCATGTCTTTGTAAAACTTGTAGCAATATATTTGTAGCTATAGATTACTGGGCCAAAAATAAAAATCATAAGCAACAATCACAACAGTGAAGATTGACAAGGCAAAATGATCTGTCACCTTGTATACAATGTCTGATATAAGAGCGGGTTAGGAAAGAAACATGATTTTTAACCACAGAGCTATTAGTTATACCCTGTAAGTGATTTGAAAGACCACTTTCTGTAAATTCATAAATCATATGTAGCACCAAGTAAGGTTTAGAATGACAAATCCAGCAGCAAGACAGATCAACAGAAAAAAGCCTGCAGAAATTCTCACTAAGGAGTTGTCTCTCTAACCTGTAGACACAATAAATAATCAAAGAAAAGTTAGGTAATACAGAGGGTGTCAAAAAATGCATACACAATTTAAGAAAGGAAAACATTGCATTCAAATTATAATAACATACTGAAAACAAAAGATGAATACAAGTCACATTGAGAACCTCTTGTAATTGCAGAAGTCAAATGTGACTTGAGTATTACAAATTCAATACAGTTTTTTCCTATCTTAAAATGTGTATACTTTTTTGGCATCCTCTTCACACACACATCAACATTTTCCTTTTTCTCTTTTCCTTAAACAGTTACTTTAGATTACCTAATGGCTGGCCAACCCACTGGGGATTTGGGTCATCTTTTTCCCCTGGGACACCTCTTTGCTTTGATGGACCTATGATTTTCACGTCTAACAATTTTTACAAAGTGTGAGTCATTAGAGGCACTTCAGAGGGTCATTTTTACTTCTCTGTTTCCAACTGTGATGGGGATCTGAAAGAGGGGAACTCATGCATAGTGGTTAATATCTGACCTTCTCATATTGCAATTCTCTGCTTGTTCAGTCATGGTTATATCCCCATACTTACCTTGGTGTGTTAGGAAGCGTTCCTCACAAACTTTTTGTTTTTTCACTCAGACCCAAAGTATCAACACTAACTAGGTGAACTGCTGTTGATGAAAAATAGTGCCATCATCATAGTCCTAATATAGTTTTAGGGGTTTAACTTAAGCCTATTTCCAAGGGCCACCCTTATCAGAAGGAGGACAAGCTGCAATGCCTGATCCCATTTGCCTGGTAAAAGCCCACCTTGGAACTTCAGATGCTCTCCTCATTCAGATAGAACAAGCCTCTATCCAGCCTGAAAAGGTATGTCCTAGTACAAAAATAGGCATCTCAGTGAAATCAATTTTTCCAACTCACATGTTGGACTCTTTGTGCAGTATGTTGTCTTTCAGTCCTTAGGTAGCCCCAACCACATAAATAATTTGTAGCAAACAGGGTCCTCCTAAATGATGTCCCCCCCAATCTACTAAACGTCCATGTATGCATTCATGTAAGTGACTCAGATGAGGTCAAACCAACGACTCTTTGGGAAAGAGAATGAGTCCATGAGAATTCAGTCTCCACTTAGCTGTGTCATCCCAAATGGCAGAGTTCCTGTCCTTAGCTTCGGCCTAGTTGGGGCATCAAGGCCCCAGATAACAGATCTACCCTAGTGGCCTCCTTCACATCTCTGCCAGTGATCTGACTGCTTTTTTCCCTGCTGGCCATATGCTTAGACTCAGCAATGGCCTGTATGGAGGATGTTATTTCATGGATATACTTCATATTCTTATCCCCTGTCATCAGGACACCACTTTTCTTTCAAAAGGCACTCTGAGCATACACAATCATAACAGCATATTTAGAGTCCATATAATTGTTTACCTTCTTTCTCTCTGTAACTATAGCTTGGTTTCCTGGGCTAAAGTCTCAGGTGGAAGTGTGTGCACTGTGACCACAGCATAACCAGCCCTTTTATTGTCTGGCATCAGCAGAACTTGAAGATCCATCCTACTAAAATACACAACCTTTGAAACATCTAAACAGTCATTTGGCTAACAATAAACACAGACTATAAAAACAATTTATATATACTCCAAAGCTTATTCCTTGTTTCTTGTATTTAAGAGTCAGGCAAATCCAAAATGGGAACAGTCATTGAGAGAGGATGCCCCAGAAGGGTGAGGTCTAGGAGAACAGGTCTTCTCAAGGAGACCACAAAGATACACCTGTGGGGTCCTCTCCATGGTGACTCAGGTCTTGGGAATTTGTAAACTTAGCTTCTGGAACTTGGAAATTTCCACTTCTGTGAAATCCTGTAGTTCTGTGGAGGTTGGAACAGCATCTCCCACTTAATTCAAACTGGCCAATGAAAAAAAGTACCTATGGGTTGGAACCTTTTGACTGTACATTAAAAGGGAAAGACCAAGCCAGTCAGGGCCATTTGGAATTCTTCTATGCCGTAAGCTTCCAGCTGGTGAATAAGGCCCTTCCTCTTATAAACATGGTGTCTGGATGCTCTTTCTCTCTGTTGGGCCTCCTCTTCCTGAAACATTTTTGGTTCCATTACTGGTAAGTGAGATCACCCCTAGAGAGAACAGGCACCTGGGTAGTTGCCACCAATCGTCTGGACATCCACGTGGGGGGCCCTGATCAGTCTGGGTGACGTGAACTACTGGGCACACCAGGGAGGCAATTTGGCCTCCTTATGTGGCTACTTCAGTTGGATGGAGAAGGGCCCCCCTCGGCAAGTCTTCAAGGAGTCAAACACTGGGAGGAAATGGCATGTAGGAACAGGTACCTACACAGGGAAGTCTAAGGCAAGGTATAATCAATCTCCCACCATTTTGGTGGAAATGGGAGTCTGATCAACCCCTGGGGTGTTAGATCTCTAGCATGTCTGGTGAGAGGTGTATGAGTGTGTGGATACGGTGTGACTAAGAACTCTGAGGGTGGAGTGAACCTCCTATGGTTAAGTGGCAGTTCCAGGGGGAAATTGAGGCTGCCCAGGTTAAGAAATGGGTTGGAATTATGTGCATATGAGTACTTGGAGAATGACTGAGACAGTAACAATAGATGGGTTTTCACACTCTCTTCATAGGTGAAACAATTGTGGGAATGGCCCCTTCTTCCCTGCTCCAATGTTGCCCCCTGACTATTCTGAGAGAAACTGGAAGTTCCAGGTTTCTTGCTTTCTGTTTCAGACACAGGTCTAGTCTTTGGCAGCCACATGGCCATGTGAGACTTGGGGGGAAATGAAAAGACATCAGAAAGGCTGAATGTGTTGTGATTTTGTTACTGCAATTTTCTGAGTCCTTGGTATCAGGGATTTGAGAATTGAGCCCCTGGGCCACAGATCAGTGACAAAATGGGATTTTGCTGGATTGAGGAGCATGCAGAGAAAGTGGAGAGTGTCAGAGCTACTGGCAGGGGGGAGGAGGACCAAGTTGGAGGTCTCATCCATGGGTCCTTTGTCTAGGGATAAATAACTGGCCCTGAGAGATATTTTGACCAGGACTTGGAGGATAGAAAAATACCTTTACAAACTGAATGGGTGTTCTAGCAATGAATGAATGAAGCCCATCACTTTGGGCAAGGTTATTAGGTCTTTGGTGCAGTTTTTGTCTGGGGAGAGGATTAGAGTGTGTTCTCCCTAGTCATGGTGGAGCCTTCCAAAATGTTGGGGCTATTTGTTCATGACTTTGATAGGGCTCAGAGGGTATGGCCTGTAATATGTTTGTGCCTAGAGATGGGAGACTGATGTCTGAGCTCACCTGATCCTGAAAAATGGGTTCTCTGTCCAGCCCTGAGTGGAAAAATCCTGTATCAATGTTATATATTTCATAAAATGTCTCTCATTTGTAAAATGTAATAATTTGGTTGTTTAAATTGTTGGGGAAACTGAGTCTTTGTCAAAGAATAAGATTCTTGCCTTTTCAACCTCCTAATTATCAGTTTGGCGGAGTGAATGGTTGACTTCATAGTGAACTGTGATCCTGTTTTGTGGGAAGTGGGTTTAGGGGAATGAGAGAAACTAGACAGAAAAATGGCATTGTATAAGAAAAGAATCTTGTGTAATAAATTTTGTCCTGAAACAGAATGATTGTACAAGAAAGTGAAAGGCAGGGAAAAAGTTAAAGAAAGTTTAAAATGTTTATAGATTGTACAGGTTAAATGAAGCTCACAAAAGGGAATCTGTGGAGTTTTCATGTGATCCAGTTGATATGAATTCCCTCTAAAAGCTTTTTGCTTGTAATCGACTTTGAACAAATGTTTTAAGCCTTTGATATTTGACAAATAATTCAAAATCAAAACTCTAAATTTGGGGCTTGGTGCCTGTAGTACAGTGGTTGTGGCACCAGCCACATGCACCGAGGCTGACAGGTTCAAACTTGGCCCAGGCCAGCTAAACAAGAACTGCAAAAAACAAAAAAAAGCCACAACTCTAAATTTGGTCTTTTTGAAATATTAAGACCACTGAAAATGTGAGAAAAACAAATTAGACTTATTTGATTTATCAAAAATGTATAGGAAACATTGTTAAATATGAAATAGTGATTAATTTTGTGTGGGTTATGGTTATATGATATTCCAATATTATAAAACATTTGTCTGTCCTAATGTATATTGTTGGTAATAATTTTAATTCATCTAAAAGAAAGAAATATTAAGAGAGGCTGATGAATTCTCTCGTATTCAAATTCCTAATGTCTTTGGAAATTGGGTACCTTTGGACTAAAAGCGGACTTTTAGAACTCTTATTAGAAAGTTAACATGTCTATGAGTATTGCTAACCTAACTTCAAACAAAACAGAAATCAGTTACATGGAACTGGGCTAGTTTTTTATAGCTTTTTGTTTGAAATATTGCTGATTCTTTCTTTGTTCTGCTTTCCATAAGTCAAGAAAACCATTTTCTGTCTTTTGAGCTATTTGTAGCTTTTCAAACAATGTATGACTTTTGGGCAAAATTTGAAACATGTATTTTTTTCCTCCTATATTTCTCCAGAATTTGAAAGTCATTTGTAAGTATTCTTAATTTCTGACAATATAGTTATTTGCATAAGTTCAATAAGAATGCTTTGTTTTATAGGACATGATGAAGGTACTGGTTATTTTACCAAGGCTTTGGCTGGAATAGCATTTCCAGAGGTGTCCAGACTGCCTTAAGGAATTAAGGTTGACTTAATGAGGCCAATAAAAAAACCCTTTGGAAAAACTAGCCAGATACTCATCAATAACATTTCCTGATCTGTGATAAGTAGGGAAGGTCATTTTATGACAGGTCCAGGAATAGAAATGTACTTGAGGACCTCAAAAGAATAATTTACCCAATGCATACAGGTATCTGATGACACAGATGAAACCTGGGCTCGTGGAAGGCTTTCAAGCCTAACCTGAGATTCCTTATAAAAGGTTCCAGCAAAGCCAGTTTTAAAGGAAAGGAGAGCCTAGCTGGCTAATAATTATTCTTGCTGTACTTTATGTAAGTAATCAGACCAAGTGTACTGAAGGTACAGTTTATTTTGGCAACTAAGTTAGTTCTGCTATAATTGTCTTTAGTAAAGAGAGAAATTGGAGAGACAAAAATGGTTCAAGGAGAAAAGAGGCTGTGGCCCACCTGTATTAAATCCCAGCTCTGTCTATAATGCCAATTCATAAAATGAGACCTAACTGTTTTACTAAATTTATCTGTTAAATGGGACTAAAAGACTGGCCAAAGAGTATAGAATTATTTACAGTAGTTATATTTTCTCTGGAGACTTAAGATGTAACAAAGGTCACCTATTCACTACACTGGAAAAATTTGTGCAGTATTAAATTAAACCACTCTGCATCCTGAGGTATAGATACCTCAGGAAAAATTAGAACCCAAATGAGAATTTCCCAGTAAAGGGTGTAACTGTAACACTGCATTCTACTGTGCCTAGTCCATATACTCTGCTGGGTCTGCTGCCAGCAGGAGTCAAGTGGTTCACTTGTCTGGACTTAAAATATGCTTTTTTCAGTATGAGGCTGGCTCTGGAAAGCCAGAGGTTATTTGCTGTCCAGTGAGACAGCACACAGGAACTGCGATCCAATACACATGGACCAGGTTGCCACAGGGGTTCAAAAATTCACCCACGATTTTTGGAAAAGCACTGGATCATGACCTCCAGAAATTCCCAGCTGAGGAATTAGGGTATGTGCTGCTCCAGTATGTTGATGACCTCCACTTAGGGCACCCTACCCAGGAGGGCTATGCCCAAGGCATAGACTGTCTTTTATGACATCTAGAGGTATGTGGCTATAAAGTATCTAAATGGAAGGCCCAGATTTGCCAGCAGCAAGTATATCATCTAGGATTTACTATCCAGCAGGGGGAGAGGAATCTAAGCATAGAATGGAAGCAAGTCATTAATTGCCTCCCCATCTCCACAAGCAGAAAGCAAGTTTGGGAATTCTTAGGCATGGTAGGCTTCTGCCACCTTTGGATTCCAAACTTTGCCATCTTGGTCAAGCTCTTGTATGAGACAACTAAAGGAGAGGAAGGAGAGCCCTTAGAATGGGGAGGAGAATAAGAAAATGCTTTCTCCCAGCTAAAGATGAGGCTGATGACTGCACCTGCATTGGGGCTACCAGACTTGTCCAAGCCCCTCACCCTGTATGTCTCAGAGAGAGAAAAGGTGGTGGTGAGTGCGTTAACCCAGCTGGTTGGGTCCTGGCCAAAACCTGTAGCTTACCTCTCACAGCAGTTGGATGAAGTGGCAAAAAGATGGCCACCATGCTTATGGGCTCTAGCTGCTACTGGTCTCCTTGTGCAAGCTGATAAGCTGACTCTAGGGCAAAATCTCAGCGTGAAAGTACCCCACTCTATGGTCATTTTAATGAACACAAAGGGACATTTTTGGCTCACGCAAGATTAACTAAGTACCAAAGATTAATGTGTGGCAATCCATGATTAACAACAGTAGTATGTAACACCCTGAACCTAGCCACATTCCTTCCAGTCAGTGGAAGAGAGGCGGGGCATGACTGTAGAGAAGTTATAGATAATGTCTAGCAGACTTGACTTGTGTGACCAGCCTTGGACAGATGCAGACTGGGACTTGTATGTAGATGGAAGCAGTTTCGTGATGGTGCAAGGTGAGCAGCAGGCTGGGTATGCAGTGGTCACCTTAACAGAGACTGTAGAGGCTAAGCCTGTACCCCAAGGAACATCAGCTCAGAAGGCTGAGTTAATTGCCTTGACTTGAGCCTTAGAACAAAGTCAAGGGAAAAGTGTGTATATCTACACAGACTCAAAGTATGCTTTTCTGACTCTCCAAGTACATGGGGCATTGTACAAGGAAAAAGGACTATTAAATTCTGGGGAAAAGAACATTAAGTGTCTGTAGGAGATACTTCATTTGCTAGAGGCAGTATGGATACCCCAGAAAGTGGCAATGATGCACTGTTGTGGACATCAACAAGATGTTTCCACCATCACTATAGGGAATGCTAGGGCTGATATTGAGGGAAAAAGGGTTGCATCCAAGCTGTACTAGGTGTCATGAGTGGTTCCTCTCATCCCATGGGTTCTGGAGCTCACACCTATCTACTCCTGGGAGGAGCAGAGGCAGCAGAGGGGAGCCAGGAAATAGAAGGAGGATGGATAAAGATGCCAGATGGACAAGTAGCAGTCCCCCAGCTTCTAGGAGACACCATGGTGACAGCCATGCATGAGAGCACTCATCTGGAACAGGAGTCTTTGGTGAAGTTGCTGGGCCAGTACTTCTACATCTCCCACCTCGCATCCCTGGCTAAAACCATCAGAGAAGGGTGCGTCACCTGCAAGCAGTTCAATGTGTGCCAAGAACCAACAGTATCCCCAGGAATCCAGTCGGATGGAGCAACGCCCTTCCAGATAGATTTTACTGAAATGCCCAGGGGTAAAGAGAACAAGTACTTGCTGGTGATGGTCTGCACATACTTGGAATAGGTAAACGCCTTCCCCACCAAGATAAAAGGAATTCCTAAAGTAGTAAAAGTGTTGCCCAGAGAAATCATCTCATGGTTTAGATTGCCACTCTGGTTTAAATTTGACAATAGACTAGCCTTCACAACAGAATTAGCGCAAATAATAGATAAAGCTTTGAAGACCACCTGGAAACTGTATGTGACTTATAGGCCTCAAAGCGTGGACATGGTAAAGTGCATGAATAGCACCAAAGAGCAGGAATTGGTAAAACTTTGCCAGGAAACAAAGCTTAATTCAATACAGGCCTTGCCACTGGTGTTGTTCAAAGAGGCCTCTGTCAATCCTCTGCAATTTAGCAGGGACTCCTAAAAGAACTGGAAGAGACTGAATTGAACAGACAAAAGCCCTAGGAAAAGTAACAAGGAAAATTTCCACTTGGGTAAGTATTCTATTTAGTCTTTTGTGTCTGTACATCCTTTCTCTCTGGAGGATCAAGGAAACCAAGTCTAGGTTAAGAATCAGAACCATATCCCCCTCAACCAAGGTAAAAAGGACTTTACAACATCATCCTGACCACATGCACAGCAGTGAAGGTGGAAAGAATCCTCACCTGGAGTCATCCCAGTTGACTGAATAGAGCTTAACTGCCCCTTGGAATGTAAAGGTAACTTTTAAGATGGTCAGCATACACTGCTCTAGCCACATACTGGGAGCTGGCCAGTCAAGGCTTGGCTGAAGCCTGAGGAATCTCCTCAAGGGACTTGTCTTAATTGGACTTTGGACTTTGAGAAAATGGGGGGAGGAATGTGACACAGGAAAAATAAAAACTTGTATGTATATTAGCCCATTACCATGGTACTATTAAGACATGAGTAGAGAACCCAAGAGGAGTCACAGTCTGTAAAATCTAAGTGCTGAAAAGTGACTAATATCGGCACCTACAGAAGCAACCTGATACTGAGACCTCAAATTAAAATACATTGAAGTCTCAAAAGGGGGGAATGAGAGTGGATACCTGAGAAAGGTGAGATCTAGGGGAACAGGTCTTCTCAAGGAGACCACAAGGATCTCTGCAGGGTCCTTTCCATGGTAATCCAGCTCTTAGGAATTTGTAAACTTAGCTTCTGGAACTTTGAAATCTCCACTTCTGTGAAATCCTGTAGTTCTGTGGGGGCTGGAACAGCATCTCCCACTTAATTCAAACTGGCCAATGAAAAAGGTACCAATGGTTTGGAACATTTTGACTGTACATAAAACGGGAAAGACCAAGCCAGTTAGGGAGTGCAGTCATTTGGAATTTTTCTATGCAGTAAGCCCCCGGTCAGTGAATAAGGCCCTTCCTCTTATAAACATGGTGTTTGGATGCTCTTTCTCTCTGTTGGCCTTGTCTTCCTGCAACATCATAAGCAGTCTCCTTAAGGGCCTTATACCGGGGCTTTGCCATCAGTGCTATGTCTGGGATCCACGTGCCATCCCTAGGAACCCCAGATAAGTATTCATAAATCTGCCTGATTGCAGATTTCACAGATCTTCTGCTAAGCTTTTATCAAACAACCCAGGAGAGCCCTTTTTTCTTTTCTTTTAGACAAAGTCCCATGCTGTCACCCTGGGTAGAAGGCCGTAGCTTCATAGCTCACAGCAACCTCCAACTTTTGAGCTAAGCGTGCCTCTTGCCTCAGTTTTTCTATTTTTAGTAGAGATAGGGTTTCCCTTTTGCTCAGGCTGGTTTCGAACTCATGAGCTCAAGCAGTCTATCCACCTCGGCCTCCCAGAGTGCTAGGATTACAGGCGTGAGCCACCATACCTGGCCAGGAAAGCCCTCTTAAAGTCTTTAACATAGTCCAGCCACACCACAAGGCCATTCTAGTCTCAGGATCAGCCACTCAAATGCATATGGGGGTTATTTGAAGTCATTTGTGCAATGTAATTAGTGGCACATCAATCCTGTAAGTATGTATTCTCACTGGCGTGGGGAATTTAACCCACTGACTCATCACCTTCTCTGGACTTGCTCACTTTGGGTAGCTTTCCTCTTGCAGGTGCTGTAACGATATGCAGGCCTGTAGGGGCCCGAACTTTAAAGCACAATGGCCTGTATACTTTACCAGGCCATGGTATTTATCCAGGAGGAGCTTGGCAGTAGGTCTGACCCTTCCCCCCATTGTTCTCTGAGCTTATCCAGCACAAGGAGTGGCTAGTGTTCCAGTGCAAATGGCAGCCTGGGAAAGGGGGACCCTGCAGGACAACCTGTCCATGAACTTGGCACCAATTGTTTCCCCACTCTCAATTTTTTCCAAGACTCCTGTGGGGATATTTGGAGGCAAAGGGGCTACAGCCCCCTTCTTTACTGTCTGAGTCATGGACTTAATTTAGGACGACCAGACATCCCGATTTTGGCGGGACAGTCCTGCTTTTCAACAATTTGTCCCTTGTCCTGCGAACCGCGGCATTTTTAAAAAGTCCCGATTTTTTGGAAAGAATGCACAAACAGGCAGGAGAACAAGAAGGGAATATACGGTTTTCCGCTGCCATGTGGC
>CAUYQV010009342.1:0-13177 GCA_963574575.1 Galagoides demidoff | reverse complement strand
TGTACTCAGTCTTACTGTGAAACCAATTTGAAAGCTATAAACCAACTATAGCCCAAGAGGAAAGGGAGGGGAGGGGGAAAGAAGGGTGGAGGGAAAGTAATTGATGGGACCAAACCCATGGTGCATCCCACAAAGGTACATGTAAAATTTACTAGGTATAGAATATAAATGTCTTAACACAATAACTAAGAAAATGCCATGGAGGATATGTTGACCAGTTTGATGAAAACATTTCAAATTGTATATAAAACCAGCACATTGTACCCCATGATTTCATTAAGGTACACAGCTATGACTTTATCAAAAATTAGTCAGTTTTAGCTATATGGCTTTACTTCAGAGTTCTCAAATGTGCTCTGTCAGTCTACATGTCCACCTTTATACCAGTACCACACTGTTTTGGTTACTATACCTTTGTAGTATAATTTTAATTCAGATAATGTAATGCATCTCAGTTTGTTCTTCTTAAGACTGCTTTGGCTGTTTAGGTAATTTTTTTTATTCCATATGAAGTTTAATGTTCATAAAGTGGAGAAGATTGACACTGGCATCATGGTAGGGATTGAATCTATAAATCACTTTGGGCAGTATGGGCATTTTAACAATGTTGGTTCTTCTGGTCCATAAGCACAGAATGTTTTTCCATTTGTTTCTTTCATCAGTGTTTTTGGTTCTCTTTGCAGAGCTCTTTTACTTCCCTGTTTAAATATATTCCCAGGTATTTTAGTTACTTTGAAGCTATTGTCAATGCTATTGAGGTCATGACTGGACTCTCAGCTTCACTGTTATTTGTATATAGAAAGCTACTGATTTGTGTACATGAATTTTGAGACCTTCCCTGTTTGGTGGAGTTTCTAGGCTTCTTTAGTTAAAAGATTTATCTTCTGAAGACAGGGATAGTTGGACCTACTCTTTCTTAGTTTGGAGGCCCTTTCTTTCTTTCTTTTGCTTGATCGCTCTGGTTAGGACTCCCAGGGCTATGTTCAATAGCTGTGGTGAAAGTGAATGTCCTTTTCTTGTTCCAGTTCTTAGGGGGAATGCTGTCACCAATTCCTCTGTGGGGGTGGCCAGCCCCCACACAGTTTGTGGGTATCTTTAATGTTTCGCAGAGACAAGAGAATGAAGGAAATAAAAACAGAGATACAGAGTAGGAGTTAAAAAAGTGGGTCTAGAGGGACTCTTGTCACCTTATATGAGAAACAGTGAAGACTCTGCTTTGGATTAATTTAATATTTATTATATATATTATTAGAAAATTAGTAAATTAAGGAGTAGACATTGTATTCTACGTCATTATTTTTGTAGTGTTTTTAATTATAATTAAGCTATTTTGTAATTAGTTTTTATGATCATTTACATTTTATTTTTTATTATTTATAACTTTGGGGAATGAGATATGTCTTAAAGAACAAGGAATTGAACTTAGAGGTAGGATGCGAGAGTAAATAATAAGTGTGATGACATATATAGTAATTAATTAAAAGAGTAAGTTTAAAGATCTCTGTGAGCAGATTGGCTGAGGCTATAGGCATATTGGGAGTTGGAGAGAAAGACTTTTTTTTTGATTCTGAGAGTTATTTTTTAATAGAAATTGCTTTTAGTTTTTAGTAGTGGTTTATTAAGTCTTTTGAGACTTTCTTATAGGCTCTAGGAGGAGGTTAGGCCTCAGTAAGACATTTTTGTCTTTTTTTTTTAAGGTCTGTGTTGTCATGTTTAACAGGCTTTAGGGGATCTTGGTATATCTTGTGTTCTCTCTGTGTATTTTTTAAATTGTAATTTCTATTTTTAACCTATATTTAACATAAACTTTGTATGATAAATTTAACTTGTGTTTGTTTGAAGAGGGTACTTTCCTCTGCCTCTGCTTCCTGCATCTTGTCCTCTCCTATTTCCCCCCACATTCCCAACTCAGTATGATGTTGAATATGTGTTTGTCTTATTTTGCTTTTATATTTAGGGGGAGCTTTCCTCTGTTCTTAGTTAGTTGAACATTTTTATCATAAAGGAGTGCTGGATTTTCCATTATTTTTTTTGCATGTCTGTTGAGATAATCATATGGACTTTGTGTTTAATTCAATTTATGAGGTGGGTGTTGATTGTTCTCTTCTATGTACTCAGTACAGAGCACTTCTAAGGATGGCTTGTATTACAGGTCTAATAGTTACAATTTCTTCTAGTATTTGCTTGTCTGGGAAAGACTATTTCTCCTTCATTTATGAAAGACAGCTTTTCAGGACACAAAATTCTTGGCTGGCAGCTATTCTGTTAAAGATTGAAAATGAGACCCCAGTCCTTTTCAGCTTACAGGTTTTCTACGGAGAAGTCTACCATTCTTTTGATAGGTTTTCCTTGGTGAGTTACCTGATGCTTTTTTTTCTTACACACTGTGGGATTTTCTCCTTCACTTTGACCTTGGTGGACTGATAAATATGTGTCTTAATGATGTGTTATTTGCCTCAATCTTCCAGTTGTTTGATGATGTTCTTGTATTTGGATTCTATATCTGTTATATCGGTACCAAGATCAGACAACTTTTCAACTTTTCTTCTTATATTTCCTCACATGTAATTTTCCTGGGTCTTTTTTTTTCTTCTCTCTCAAACACACCTATGATTTTTATATTTGTTCACTTTACTAACCCCATATTTATTGGATACACATCCATTCTTCTTGATCCTTTTTCTTAATGTTTGATGGACTAGGTTAATTTGAAATCTTTGCTTTCAATCTATGAAGTTTTTTTTTTTGATAGGTCTATTCTGTTGTTAAATCTTTCTACTATTTTTGAAATTCCCTAAATGATTCTTTTCTTTCTTGAAGTCATGTTGTATTTTTTCAATATTATCTATTGCCTCACTTAATTTTTCATTCATATCCTGAATTTTGTGTGTGTGTTTTCAACTTTCTCATCAATCTCATTTATCTTACTTGTAATCTATACTCTGAATTCCATACCTGAAATTTCAGCAATTTCCTTTTGGTTGGAGTTGATTGCTGGAGAGCTAACATGATCCTCGGGGCATCAAACAGCCTAGTTTTTTTTTTTTTTTTATACTATCACAGCTCTTGTGCTCAGTCTTCTAAACTGGAACCTCTTCTCTTAGCTCAAAACATGTAGCTTTGGGGTATACCTGTTCTTCTCTGCTGGAGACCATGTCATTCAGTGAAGAGCAGGAGAGGCTTCTGCACAGCATTTTTAAGTCTGACTCTAGAAAATGAGCCAGGCAATTAGCAATCATCAGGAGGGGAGAGAATTGCTACTTGCATTTCTGTAGAACCTCTCAGTCCAAACTGGGTACTCTTTCATTCAGAGAACGGGTAAGGATTCAGACTTATTTTTTTACTATAGTGTTTTATACCTAGCTTACAGATTTGTTCCCCCATTTATAAATGGGAAAATTAAAGCTTAGAAAGACTGAGTAATGCTTAAAAGAGCTACACAGTTAAATGTATTTTCTTTTGTGTGCATATGTGGGTGTATCACAGTTGGCATTAAAAACATTCATCAGAGAGTTGCAGAATATGTACTTTTTATAGTGTTTATTCATCATCTTTATAATCCTCATAAAGTGAAAATAATTCATTATATTCCTTCTTGCAAGTTACTTTCTGTTTGATGCTAACAATTATAGTGTAACTCATAGGAATAAAGAATTTGTATATGGAAAAAGTTAGCATAACTAGTGAATTTGAAAGTCTAAACTATGCAGTTTTCATGCAGTATCTATCCCATGGATATTTTCTACAAAAATAGAAAGAGCCAAATAAATATAACAAGTTAAGATAAATTATAAAGTAAGAATCAAAGAATAAAATAGAATTTTCCACTTTCATTTAGCAGAGTGTTTCTTACCATAAATCCCATAGGTTCAAACTGAAGAGAAATTAATCATTTTCCTGTGAATTTCAGGTTTTGCAACAATGATTCAGGCAGGAAAAATTAGATTCCTTTTCTCAAGAAAATTCACCTAATTCCTTAATTATTTTTCAACATATCACTGTTCATTGAATTTGGACAGAACTGTACACTATAGAGTGCAGTAACATCACAGCTCACAGCAACCTTACACTCTTGGGCTTACGCAATCCTCTTACCTCGGCCTCCTGAGTAGCTGAGACTACAGGTGTGTGTCACTATGCCCAGCTAGTTTTTCTATTTTTAGTAGAGACAGGGTCTCACTCTTACTCAGGCTGGTCTCAAACTCCTGAGCTCAAGCAATCCTCCTGCCTCAGCCTCCCAGAGTGGTAGGATGACAGGTATGAGCCACTGAAACCAGCAGGGCATTTTTAAACTTCCTTCTAGTTCTCAACATTTTTAAGACCACATACATGAATGCACACACACACACACACACACACACTCTGCATGGCCTCATTTGTTAGTAGATGTTACTTAATTAAACATCTCTCAATAGAAATAATATTCCCTACAGGGAAATCAGCTCTTGCAGAGAAGCAAAAGGTAAAGCAAATTAGACTTTGCACAGGTAGAGAATTATGTTACACGCACTTTGGAAGAAAGAGCAAAATGTATTTGAGGTTATGGAATAAAATGTATTGAGTCATAAAAATGTTTAGTTTCCAGGCATCATGGTGGAAGAAACTGAAATTTTAAAGGTGGAGAAATGAAACTTTTACTTTGAAATTGACTGCATAAAATATAAGGATTATAAGCAATCTGTAGTGTAGGAGAATGAAGTTTGGAATTTGAGATACATCAAGAAAATTAGAAAAGAAATATCCAGCACAATCTCTACTAATGCTCTTTTCTTGTGAACAGAGATTATTCTGTGAGCCACTAGCTGTTCTGAATGTATTTCCCAGCCAGGTGTGAGGAATTACTTGGGATTATCTCTGTTAAATCCTCTGTGTTGTGAGGCAAAAAGGGGGTCCAAATATGAAGTTCATTCTACGAACCAAAGTTTAAGAGCAAAGGTAAATTAGAATTTCAGTTAAAATCATGTATTTATTATTACTGTATGTTCATTAAATAGACTTAATAATGTGCTAATATACTGTGATGTGATAATGAGTAATACTTGCTATTTGAATGAATTGATACCTTCCACAATACTTTCTTTAAAAAATAACTGTCTTTCCTTGTATTGTATTAACCTGACATTTTTAACATCCAAAATATTTTTAGTTCCTTCACTTATGTTTATAAAGATTTGAATATTTAATATGTCAAACTTGTGGCTGTATTATTTTTAATGCATTCATATTTTATGAAGTTTTTCGTCTTTTCCTTTTCATGAATGTATAACAATATAATTTTAAACATTTTAGTTTTACTTTAAAAATATGATTTTTTTTCAAAACTGATTTAAACTTTAAATCATGTCCAATATGCCTCTCTAGGTGAAGTACAAACTGAAATTCATAAAGATAATTATTGTTATATTCTAGTTAAGGTTATTAGTTATTAGTTTTACAGAAAAATCTGTTTAGGAATGGCTCAATTTAAAGTAGAGTTTGAGACAATATTCCAAGCATGATGTTCTTGCTCTAAGCTCCATACCAAATGACTGTTTTAAGGCTTTATTTTTCACAGCCTTAGTATGATTCCTTGCCCATGTTCCTCTCCAATTGGAGTGAACTTCATGTCAAGAAGAAAATAAACTGATGCCCTAGTTGAAGATCAAGTGAGGTGTGGGGTTCTCAGGCATTCTGTCTTACAAACTATGTCTAGAAATGAAAGAACTACAGTCTGGACCACAGAAAGTTTGCAAAATAGCTGATGGAGCTTATGAAAACATTACAGCAGACAAGAGCAAATGTGATTACCAAGCTGAAGTCTAATAGTTGAGACCAGAATGAGATGGTTCTATGGGCTCTATGGGAAAAATCTCATTTTTAAAAAATGATTTAGCCTTGGGATGGTGCTTCAATTTTTATACCTGCTCATGTGGATTTAAAAAGAAAAAATTCCAGGGAAACCATTCTAACCTTTTTATATCACCGTTTGCAAATTCACTAGGAGTATAAACATGTTTGTATAATTATTCTTTTTTAATTCAAACAATCATGGATTATTTGGTGAATTAAATCAGATGATACTTGAAAAATGCCCAATATATTTCCTAACTTAGAGTAAGCATATACAAATGTTAGCTGTCCTTATTGGTGTAAAGTGTCTGAATTAGTCTTTCACAGCAGCAGATATCTCTCCTCCCATTCACGTTTATCTCATGAGAAGCAGCAGACCTCCTGCAGATTTATACCATCGCTTTGTTCTATTTGGCCAATTGCAATTTTGAACATTCTGTATCTTTCTGTATAACTGTCTTAGTTTTTCCTCATTTTTCCTGATATCATTGGGGATTACTCTCTCTCTCTCTCTATATATATATATATATAATTCCTATTTTCCTCTCTTAACTATAGTTCACTGAATGTATCTGCCTACAGTAGTTTTTCCCTCTTTTTTGAGCCTAAAACACAAGTTGAGTGTCCTCTATCCGAAATTCTTGAGACTGAAAGTGTTTTGGATATGCAATTTTTAAAGATTTGGGAATATTTGCATATGCATAATGAAGCATCTTGGGGACATGACTCAAGTCTAAATAGAAAATTTATTTATGTTTTGTATATACCTTATAGCATAGTCTTAAAGTATTTTATACAATGTCCTTAAAAATGCTGTTCATGAGGGTGATACCTGTGGCTCAAAGGAGTTACGGCCCTGGCCCCATATACTGGAGGTGGCGGGTTCAAACCAAAACTGCCAAAAAAAAAAAAATGCTCTTCATGAAACAAAGTCTGTGCAATAGACCTCAAAAATGGTCCTTCCAATCCCCCTCCCTCCATCCATTCCCTCCCTCCCTTCTCCCTCCCCCCTCCTCACATTCTTAGGCTATTTGCTTATAGCTTTCATATAAAAGGTATAAATTAGTTTCATAATAGGGGTGTGTACATTGGATACTTTTTCCTCCATTCTTGTTATACTTTGTTCAGAAGAATATTCTCCAGCTCCATTCATGTGAACATGGGAAATGTCTCTTTTTTGAAGGAATGAATATTGAATTTTCACCTAGACAGTTATTTTGAATAATTTTTAACCTAATTCACCTTTTAAGTTAATTTCTTTTGTTCACATCTTCATTTTTCTTTGAATATATCTATAATGATAAAAGTTCTAAGTATTGGGTGAAGGACTCAACCACCACTTGAACTTTACCCTAGAAGTGAAAACAGCATAACCTAAAAATAAATTTGTACCCTCATATTAATTTGAAATTTAACAAAGTTGTAAGTAGAAGAGATACTTCTGAGTTTGAAAATATGAGATAAAGGGCAACAATTGTTTTTTACTTTATATAGTTCAGTATTTTTAAATTTACTTTTAGTAGTATTTACTTGTGAGAGGTAAACAAAGCATACAGGCTGAACACAAAATTCATGTGTTAATGAATTTGACATTAACATTCAATGTTACACATTTGAATAAATGTGTAAAATTTAAATGGTTACAACTATTTAAATTGCACATGAACTTTATGGCCACCCTGTATATCTTTATCATAAATATCTGAAAACCAGATCATTGACAAATTAAAATGGGTATTCTGAACTATTTCCCTTAATTCCTGGGCTAGAACAATTTCAGAAAAGGAAAGAAGTCAGTATCTTTTTTTAGATTGTTCTGTCTCCCCACTCAAATAGGAGTTGGGATTAGATCTTCTCTTAACATCTGAGTTGTGGCCCTGTTCTCTCTGCAGAGCACTAAGTTTTCCCATGTCATATCCATATTTACCCATATTAAGGAAATATGTAGAAAGATCTCTCTGCTTCCCATTTCTTAAGTATCTGACTCACTCATGCATTGTGCCAATGAACTCTTAGGGCAAATAATTCAACAATACTTTAGCTGAATAGTGCCTCATGTTGAGTCATGCCTTATCAACTATAGATAAAAATAGGCCTATTAAATAAAAATAATAAAAATGAGCACTGAGAAGCCAATGACAGGCGGTGGAGGCAAGATGGCCGACTGAAGCCATCTTTTCACAGAGACTCCTATCCAGAAGGAAAGTTAAAGGACAGAAGTTTAGCAAGTAAGCTAATGGTATGGAGATGAGCCAAGAGAGAAGGTTGAAAAACACACATCAACCCTGCTGAGGCAAGCTGTGACGCCAAGGATGCAAACAATAGATACAAAATCCATCGCCAGGCAGATGGGAGTCCCCTCCCCCATGAGAACAGCTCGCAGTATACTTTCTACAAACAAGTGAGCAGAGTTCAAACATCTTCCCATTTATCCCACAGAAGAGACCCTCTAAAAACTGGACCTCTTTCCCCTACTAGGGTGCCATGGCATTCTCCTGCCAGGCATAAAAGTGTATGAAACTGTATATATTCTCTACCTACAATTCTGAACTCCCAGCGTTCCCCCTCCACTCTCACCCCAAGGTCTGGAAACCTCTTCTCCATGGAGTCCAGATTCTTGGGCATTTCTTGAGAGGTGTGGATAGGACATGGGCTGTTGAAGGTCTGTGCTGATTTTGCAGCATGAGGATAAGGAGAAGATGGTGGTCTGAAGGAACCATACAGGAGAGGGAGAGGCCGTGCCCCATGGCACAGAGCTGCAGCAGCAACAGGGGGCCTACACCCCTGGGGATATTTTGGAGAGACACTCCCTCTCCCTCTGGGCAACCAGAGAAAGCAAGACATTTTATCCTGCAGCAGACACTGACAGAACAGATCTGGGATGCTAACCGCAGGCCCTGTGAGCAAAGGGTATGCCTGAGGTGGTCCTGCCTGGGTGGAGTGCAGCAGGGATGGAGAATAGCAGATGCACGTACAGAGACAGCATACTCCCTGGGCTGTATGAATGAATTCAATGAATTCAAAGACAAAATCACCAAAGATTTTGACACATTGAGACAAGAATTTGTAGCCCTCAAAGATCTGAGAAATACAGTGGCTGAACCAGATGACTGCTTTAGTGAGCCTAAGAAACACCTGGCCCTCAGGGGATCATAGCTGAGACAAAGACAGGCAGGCAGAGGCTGGAACTCAGAGCCAAGTGTGAACTCTAACTGCAGCTGCCCCAACACAGATTGCAACAGAGACAGACACACCAGCCCCAGGCAGCAGCACAGACTGGGGCTGAGTCAGAGTTTCTGTGAACTCAAACAATGCCTGATCCGAAGGGGAATATAGCCAGGACAGAATCACAAATTCTGTAAAAATATAAGTGTCAGCAACATCAATCAGGGGTGGGGCTGGAACTGAGTGAACTGTCCCAGCTTCCATTAACCACCCGAGGTTGTCAGGCCTCAGCACCTCCTGCTGGATTGGGGCAGAGTGTGGAGGCCTAGCTGAGGAGACACAGATCTCCCTGTGACTCAGGCAGGCACAAACCCCTGGTGCATCTGCTCATTGGAGGGAACTGGGTCATAGCCCTGTGGGGTTACCAGTGACTGGGTGTGACAGAGGTGCAAGATGGGGAAGGAGGCCTCAACCTTCCCAGACTAATTCATTTGCTGGGGTGGGGTGGGGGTCCTTCAGACTCCATGGAGCACCAGAACAAGTCATACTCAATCTGCCAGCAGAATCTAACTATCTAGTTGCCAGAGATCTTTAGAACTCTCCCACTTGAGACTGGGTGCTGACTGGGACAATTTATTTGGATCTCTCAGACTGGACCAATCACCCAAGGACTATTCAAAGTGGTACCCTGTGTGTGTGGTTGTGGGAAGGTTTGATTTTCCTTTTCTAGTTGTTGCCCATGGAGTATGGAGTGAATTGCCGGTTTTTATCCATAGCTGTGACTTCAACCCAGTAACCGATTCACTAGGGTAGGACAGAGACCAGCTGAAAACAAGACAGAGCCACTTAGCCCCACCACATCAAGTAAGTCCCCAGTGTCTCAGGCCATAGCACTGTATGGGTCCTTTGCAAAGCTCTAGGGGAAAAGGTACAGACACCAGTCACAGCTCTTGGGCAAAGGGCTGGTTTATCACTACTCCAGGAGCCCCCCAACCCAACTTCACCTCATCTGCTCATCTAGCCAAATGGTATAAAATAATCATGGGGCAGAATCAGCAGAAAAACTCTAGTAACATGAATAACCAGAGTAGATCAACTCCCCCAAGGAACCATATGGCATACACAACTGAAGATCCCATTCATAAACAAATGGCTGAGATATCAGAAATTGAATTCAGAATTTGGATTGCAAATAAGATTAATAGAATGGAGGTAAAGTTGGAATTAGAAATTCAAGGATCATTTCAAAAGTTGTCTCAAGAATTCAATGAATTGAAAGACAAAATCACCAAAGATTTTGACACATTGAGACAAGAATTTGCAGCCCTCAAAGATCTGAGAAATACAATAGAATCCCTCAGTAACAGAATGGAGCAAGCAGAAGAAAGGATTTCTGACATTGAAGACAAAGCTTTTGAATGCTCCCAAGTGCTCAAAGACGAAGAGAAATGGAGAGCAAAAATGGATCATTCTCTCAGAGAGCTCTGGGATAATTCTAAGAAAACTAATATTCACCTTACAGGAATTCCTGAAGGTGACAAGGTGGCTTTGCAAGGCCCAGAGGCTCTTCTTCATAAAATTATGAAGGAGAACTTTCCAGACATGCCAAGAGATTCTGAAATTCAGATAGCAGTTTCAGAACACCAGCACGACTCAAGCCATATAAGATATCTCCTAGGCACATCATAATTAACTTCACTAAAGTTAATATGAAGGAGAAATTTCTGAAAGCAGCCAGATGTAAGAAAACCATAACCTACAAGGGGAAGAATATTAGAATGACTACAGATCTCTCTGCTGAAACCTTTCAAGCTAGAAGAGGGTGGTCATTGACTTTTAATCTCGTAAAACAAAATAACTTTTAACTCAGGATCTTAGCTCCAGCTAAATTGAGTTTCATTTATAGTGGAGAAATTAAATACATTAATGACACTCACATGTTGAAGAAAGTTGCCATAACTAAACCAGGATATTCTCAGACCTATCCTCCATAATGACCAGTGCAATCCTCCACCACAAAAGTAAACTCACTCATAAACTTTTGATCAAATTCCAACTTCCAAAGTGGTGAAAGGATTAAAAATGTCCACTGGACTTTTGAAAAACTCGATACCCAAAATTCGACCAGGCTTATAAATATTCTCAATTAATGGGAATGGCTTAAATTTTCCTCTAAAGAGGCACAGATTGACTGAGTGGATACAAAAACTCAGGCCAGATATCTGCTGCATACAAGAATCTCATCTTACCTTAAAAGATAAATGTAGACACAGGGTGAAGGGATGGTCGTCTATATTTCAGGAAAATGGAAATCCGAAAAAAGCAGATGTTGCAATTTTATTCAAAGATGCAATAGGCTTTGAATCAACAAAAGTAAGGAAAGATAAGTAAGGTCACTTCATATTTGTTAAGGGTAACACTCAACATGATGATATTTCAATTATTAACATTTATACACCCAATCAGAATGTGCCTCGAGATATAAGAGAGACTCTAACAGACATAAGCAACTTGATTTCCTCCAACTCCATAATAGTTGGAGATTTCAACACAACTTTGGCAGTGTTGGATAGATCCTCCAATAAGAAGTTGAGCAAAGAAATTTTAGACTTAAACTTAACCATTCAACATTTAGATTTAACAGACATCTACAGAACATTTAATCCTAACAAAACTTAATACACATTCTTCTCATCAGCCCATGGAACATTCTCCAAAATTGACAACATCTTAGGTCACAAGTCTAACCTCAGCAAATTTAAAAGAATAGTAATTATTCCTTGCATCTTCTTGGACCATTATGGAATAAAAGTTGAACTCAGTAACAACAGGAATCTGCAGACTCACACAGAAACATGGAAGCTAAATGACCTTTTGCAGAATGATAGCTGGGTCATAGATGTGATTAAGAAGAAAATTACCAAATTATTGGAACAAAACGATAATGAAGACACAAATTATCAGAACCTCTGGGATACTGCAAAGGCAGTCCTAAGAGGGAAATTTATAGCACTGCAAGCCTTCCTCAAGAGAACGGAAAGAGAGGAAGTTAACAACTTAATGGGACATCTTAAGCAACTGGAAAGGGAAGAACATTCCAATCCCAAGCTCAGCAGAAGAAAAGAAATAACCAAAATTAAAGCAGAATTAAATGAAATTGAAAACAAAAGGATTATACAACAGATCAATAAATCAAAAAGTTGTTTTTTTGAAAAGGTCAATAAAATAAACCTTTGGCTAACCTAACCAGGAAAAAAAGAGTAAAATCTCTAATGTCATCAATCAGAAATGATAAAGACAAAATAACAACAGACTCCTCAGAAATTCAAAAAATCCTTAATGAATATTACAAGAAACTTTATTATCAGAAATATGAAAATCTGAAGGAAATTGACTAATACTTGGAAGCACACCACCTTCCAAGACTTAGCCAGAATGAAGTGGAAATGTTGAACAGGCCTATATCAAGTTCTGAAATAGCATCAACTATACAAAATCTCCCTAAAAATAAAAGCCCGACCAGGTGGCTTCACATCAGAATTCTACCAAACCTCTCAAGGGGAACTAGTACTTATATTACTCAACCATTTCCAAAATATAGAAAAAGAAGGAATACTACTCAACGCATTCTATGAAGCTAACATCACCCTGATCCCCAAACCAGGAAAAGACTCAACAAGAAAAGAAAATTATAGACCAATATCACTAATGGATATTGATGCAAAAATATTCAACAAGATCCTAACAAACAGAATCCAGCAACACATCAAACAAATTATATGCCATGACCAAGTGGGTTTTATCCCAGGGTCTCAAGGCTGGTTCAATATACATAAATCTATAAATATAATTCATCACAAACAAATTAAAACACAAAGACCATATGATTCTCCCAATTGATGCAGAAAAAGCTTTTGATAATATCCAGCATCCATTTATGATCAGAACATTTAAGAAAATTGGTATAGAAGGGACATTTCTTAAACTGATAAAGGCCATCTACAGCAAACCCACAGCCAATATCATATTGAATAGAGTTACATCGAAATCATTTCCACTCAGATCAGGAACCGGGCAAGGTTGCCCATTTTTTCCACTGCTTTTTAACATTGCAAGCAGGAGGAATTATGCTACCAGACCTCAGACTATACTATAAATCAATAGTGATCAAAACAGCATGGTA
>CAUYQV010009340.1:0-17282 GCA_963574575.1 Galagoides demidoff | reverse complement strand
CTATAAATTGCATATCCCAGGCTTGGTATGTGACACATACCAAGGAATAACTATTGTTTCTGTTTTCTCCCCCCCAAATGTATCATTATCATGTGTACCACTAATAAATAAAGGCTGCCAATAAAAAATTACACAACAATTGGCGGCTCGGCGCCTGTGGCTCAATCGGCTAAGGCACCAGCCACATACACCTAAGGTGGCGGGTTCGAATCCCCAGCCCGGGCCCGCCAAACAACAATGATGGCTGCAACCAAAAAATGAACGGGCGTTGTGGTGGGCGCCTGTGGTCCCAGCTACTTGGGAGGCTGAGGCAGGAGACTTGCTTGAGCTCAGGAGTTGGAGGTTGCTATGAGCTGTGATGCCATGGCACTCTACCCAGGGGGATAGCTTGAGGCTCCGTCTCAAAAAAAAAAAAAAAAAAAGAATTACACAACAATTAACAACCCATTTTTCAGTAGGAGAAAAAGTCTAAAGTGTTACCCTTATTTTTTTACTTTTTTAAGAGTCTCACCTATGCTGCCCTTGGTAGAGTGTTGTAGCATCACAGCTCACAGCAACCTCAAACTCTTGGGCTTCAGTGATTCTCTTGCCTCCGCCTCCCAAGTAGCTGGGACTACAGGCGCCCACCACAACGCCCAGATATTTTTTTGTTGCAGTTGTCATTGTCATTTGGCAGACCCGGGCCAGGTTCGAACCCACCAGCCCTGGTGTAGGGGTCAGTGCCCTAGCCGCTGAGCTACAGGCGCCGAGCCTGCTACCCTTATTTTTAAGGTCCAAATCTTATATTCCAGAAGTCCAAGCTTTATCATAGATGCAAAATTCACTACGTTAATAAACCTTCATGAGTACTGCCCAAAATTGAGTCACACTACCCAAGACAAGCGATGCCTTCTGAACCTACACAGGCACCAAACACGGGGCCCCAGGAGCTGAACCATTTGCTGCATCACTTGAAACCGTCTCTTCAGTGTTTAGAAAAGAAAAGCAGGTCCCATTATGGTTTTCACCACTGCACTCTCAAAATACAGCAGGCCGTGCCCAAGGGTCAAATTAATTTGTACCATGCCTCCAGTCTGGGACTAAAAAAGCCACAATCAAAACTACAAGTTTTAAGGAACTAATAGAATTAATGATATGTTAAAGATTAGCCTTGGATCTCACAAGGCTGTGTGTTGCTTTTAATGTCTCTTACTCATAGTTGAATTATTTTGTCCAGTTTGAAAAGACAATTCTAAATCCTCAATACTTAAGGCAAAAAAAAAAAAAAATGATTTGAAGACAATTAACCAAAATGCTGTGTTCCTTTTTATAATGTGTGGAATTAAAAGGCTGCATATATAAATTTTTAAAAATCTCTTATTCATGGGCATGGATGAGACTGGAAACTCTGGGCTTACAAATAAAGCCAAATGGGAAAGACTTGGAAGAAATTAAGTTTGTTGGCAAGTCATTTTTTCCTCTCAAAGCCCTGGTGTTTCTGGGTCAGCTCCTCGTGTTACTGACTTAGAGATGACAATGGCCTGGATGATGGTGCAGTTGCTATGGTAACTTTTTTTAACAGGACTAAAAATAATGGAGCCTAGTGTCTTACACACTAGGACAAGTCAAACCTATCTCCACAACTCTCTGAAAGAAGTATCAATCTGGCCGGTTGTCGCAGATTTCAAATTTCAGATTAAGGGCACGTGGTTTAGGCGCTGAAGTGAACTGTTTTTATTTGTGCTTGATGCTTCCACTTTTGAATGTTGGGGCTTTGCAGGGCACAGCGGACACATGCCCGATAGAGAGGAACAGAGAGCTGAGTCCAGCGAGCCACCAAGAAGCCGTCTTCATTTCCAGCGTGTCCCGTGTTCTTGCTGAATGAGTCCACAAAGCCGCTGGGTCCCCGGGAAGTTACTAGCTGAGCTCTGAAGCAACCCCATTTGTTAGCTACTGACTTTGTTCCTAGGATCATGACCCCTGAGTAACAGGCTGCGCTCTGCATGGGCAGGGGAATGGGAGGATGGAGGAGGAGTACTGTTCCACTCTCCAGAGATTCGCTACATCGTTTAACAAGTACTGGTTGAGCAACTACTGCTAGGGGGGGCACTGTCTCACACTGAGGTCACTGAGTTCATCAAAAAAAAATGAAAGCCAGTGATGTTGGGAGGTGCAGGGAGGGCACAGCTACCATCTGACAGTCATGGAAGGCATCTTCCCTCCTCTCTTTCCTTCTCTTTCCCCTCCCTCCTTCCTTCCTTCTGGTCTTCTGTACTTCACTGAACATTTCACTGAGTGTTGGGGTATGTTGGACACACACTAGGTGGCCTTGGTGCAGACGCAAACGGAGCTAAGAGCATGCATGACTTCAAAGCGTCAATTGTCTAGTGAGGACAACAAGAAAACCAACACGCAGGTGACCTAGCAATTGCATTCTTGGCCATTTATTCCAGAGGAATGGAAATTTGTATTTGCATAAAAACAGATACATGTTCAGAGCAGCTTTATGCATAATATTCCAAAATTGGAAACAACGCAAGCATCCCTCAGCAGGTCAACAGTCAGACAATCTGTGGTATGCCCAAGACATGGAATATTACCCAGCAACGTACATGAATCTCCAAAGAATTATGCTGAGTGAGAAAAGCCAGTCCCGAAAGGTGACATACTGTATGATTCCATTTACATAACATTCTTGAAATGACAAAATTACAGAAATGAAAATCAGACCTTAACTCCCTTAACAGGGGTTAAGAAGGGTCAGTGGTAGCAGGGAAGTGGTTTCGTTATAAAAGGGAACATGAAGAATTTTTGTGGTGATGGAAATGTTCTATCTCTTGACTATAGTGGTGGATACAAGAGAGAAATGTTATAAAATCTCATAGAATAAACACAAATACACACAAAATGGTAAATCTGAATAAGATCAGCGTATCAATGTCAATAACTGGATCATCTTATTATATTACGGTATTGCAAGATGTTACCATTTAGGGAACCTGGGAAAGGGTACCAGGGATCTCTCTGTATTCTTACAACTACACATGAATCCACAATCTTCTCAAAATAAAAGGTTTGATTTTTAAAAATCAACATAACCAGCTCGGCCCCTGTACTCAGTGGTTAGGGCTCCAGCAACATACACCAGGGGCAACAGGTTCAAACCCGGCCTGGGCCTGCTAGAAAAAAAAAAAAACCCAACAATACAACTACAACAAAAAAATAGCCAGGCGGCTATAGTCTATTTGGGAAGCTGAGGCAAGAGAATCACTTAAGCCCAAGAGTTTGAGGTGGCCATAAGCTGTGACGCCACAGCATTCTACCAAGGGCGATGTAATGAAACTGTCTCAAAAATATAAATAAATAAATGAAAATAACATTAAGTGTGATAAGGGCCACAATAAAAATGAAAACAGGAAGTTATGGGAGCTTAGACTATAGGGCATGGAGGGGTGTTGTCAGGAAGAGGCTTCCTCAAAGCTGGTTTTAGCTGATCAGAGGGAAGGAGAGAGAGACTGAGATTCCTTCGTCTTGCTTGCTGACACTTCTGCACTGCTTAGAACACTGCCTGGTGGTTCACAGCTAGTTACCCAGAGTGTTTGTTAAGTGAATAATTAAAGACTATGAGAGAGGGCGTGGTGGCCTCTTAGATCATCCTCAGAGTTACAGGATGTTCAGGAAGAGAAAGAGGGTTGAGTGCCGGGTGCAATGGCTCACACCTGTAATCCTAGCACTCTGGGAGGCCAAGGCAGTGGTTAGCCTGAGCTCATGGGTTCAATACCAGCCTGAGCAAGAGCAAGACCCCCACCTCTAAAAGTAGCTGGGCATCGTGGTAGGCACCTATAGTCCCAGCTACCAGGGAGGCTGAGGCAAGAGAATTGCTTGAGCCCAAAAGTTTGAGGTTGCTATGAGCTGTGACGCCCTCTACCTAGGGCAACAAAGTGAGTCTCTGTCTCAAAAAAAAAAAAAAAAAAACAGCAGTGAGAAGGAGCTGAAGGTGGGTGTGGGCGAAATATTCTAAAAGTCCCTGTGGGCACAGTGAGGAGACAAGCTAGGGGATGGCTGTGCCCTGTCCAGGTGAGTATTTTGCCGACAACCTCGGGTGTTGGAAGCCCTTCCCATAAGTTCTATGTCTGAAGCAGAGGTGTCCAAGGTGCCCAGTAGACACAGATTTTTAAGCCATATATGCAACGTTAAATTTTCTAGCAGTCAGATTTGAAAAGTAAAAAGAAACAAGTGAAATTTATTTAAATAATTAATCCTAATGTGATAAATGCTAGATATAAAACAATAGATTGATTTAAACCATCATCATCCAACACCTTTTTTTTGGTAAGACAAGATCTCACTCTGTCACCCAGGCTGGAGTGCATCAGAGCCCACTTCAGCCTCAAACTCCTGGGCTTACGTGATCCTCCTGCCTCAGCCTCCCAAATAGCTGGGACTCACCACCACACTTGGCTAAAGTTTTAGTTTTTTGTAGAGATGGATCAGACAGGTCTCAAACTCTCGGGCTTAAGGGATCCTCCTATCTTAGCCTCCCAAAATACTGGACAACAGGTGTGAGCCACCACAACTGGCCAACATCCTTTTTTTTTTGAGACAGAGTCTCACTTTGTCACCTCGATAGAGTGCCATGGTGTCATAACTCAACACATTCTTAAACTCTGGGCCTCAAGTGATCCTCTGGCCTCACCCTTCTGAGTAGCTAGAACTACAGGCACCCACCACAACATCCAACTATTTTTAGAGATGGGGTCTTGCTCTTGCTCAGGCTGGTCTCAAACCCATGAGCTTAGACCATCCACCCACCTCAGCTTCCCAGAGTGCTAAGATTATAGGCATGAACCCCTACCATTCTCTTTTTATACTAAGTCTTTAAAATCTGATCTTCATTGATAGCACATATAATTGGCATATATCTCATTCAAAATAGCCACATTTGGCCAGGTACAGTGGCTCACACCTATTCTGGGAGGCTGAGTGGAGTGGATTGAGCTCAGGAGCTCAAGACCAGCCTGAGAGAGAACAAGACCCCCATCTCTAAAAAATAGCCAGGCATTGTGGTGGGCACCTGTAGTCCCAGCTACTCAGGAGGCTGAGGCAAGAGAATCGCTTGAGCTCAAGAGTTCAAGGTTGCTGTGAGCTAGGTTATCACTGCATTCTACTGAGGGTGATAAAGTGAGACTCTGTCTCAAAAAAACAAAATTAAAATAAAATATGAAGAAACAAGAAAAAAACAGCCACATTTCACATGTTCAAAAGCTACATAATACAGCTACTATACAGAACAGGATCACTGCTCCTCAGAGGCAAAGGGTAACTAGTATTATTACCTACTTATGATGAGTAAACTGAGGCCCAGAGAAGTTAAAAGACTTAACTATGGCCTTCTAACTAATCAGTGATGGCGCCAGGGTTTGAATTCCACTCTGCTTTTACCCCATTGGTCTGCTTCAGCCACTCTGTCGCACTGTTGAGGGAGAAGCCTTGCCCTGTAGGAGAGGATCATGAGATCCACCTCACAGAACTGTCTGTCCCCACGCAGTTGATGCCTATGAAATTTCAAAGCTTAAAGCAGCAAGATGTTCATAAGAGAGAAATTTTTCGCAGATTGTATCAAAATGCTTATTTATCCAGAACCACAATTTCTGATCTGCTGATCCTAATTGCTTGATTTTGAAAGACTCAGTCTATGGAGATGTACTGTCAGTCTGAATTCTGTTTCTTACCTGAACACTACAGAAGAGCCTGCATCGAAATGTATTGCACAATAAAATTTCTAAGTAAAGATGCTTGACATTTCGTGAATAATGAAGCCAGAATGGTCATCAGGTCCAGAGAAGGAAAACTAACACAATCAAAAAGATGAAGGAATGTGATAATAAAGAATAAAACTGGAAAAAAAAAATCACCAGCCCATTCTGGACAGGCAGAGGCTAAGGAGAAGGAAACATACTATCAGCTGTCAGGGTATTGAACAGTGATGTTTTTAAGACAAGTAAGACTCAGTTCTGCCTGCAGCTGTGACTCCTACGTCCTGCCTGTGTCTTGGAATCAATGACCCACCCTCACAAAACACTGGCCAAAGTTAGAGATGTAGTTTAAGACTAAGTAAATCAAAAACCTAAATCATGATTCTGAGTTAACAAGCATGAGTAGAAAACACACCAGGCCCAGGAAAGAAAGCTGACACAGTTTGAACAGGAAGCATGAAACATCTCATGTCATCCACTGACTTCCTCAGAATCTACTTGATCTCCTTGTTCGGTCGTCCCAGAAACAGCCCGATCTCATTATGTCTCAAAGTTCATTACCATTCTCTCCAGGCTGGTCCCATCCTCTTCACCTGTGCTTCTCATCTCTATAAATGACCCCGCCTAAGACCCCATCTGGCATCTCCCTGCCCACATCCCACCGCCCTGTCAGTTTCGTCTCCCCGGCACCTGTGCCTTCCTAATCCAGAGCCCTAGAAGACTCTTCTATTGCCCATGACACCTTCCTCTCTGTTCACAGGAGCTGGAAAGGTCATTTGTAAAAATGTAAACCTAATCCTAATTTGTATATTCTCTGCTTCCTTCCTGTGGTGCTCAGAATAAAATACAACCCCCCTGGGCAACGCCCCCTCCTCAGCCTTGACCTCTCTCTCCTCTCAGCCCACCCCCCACTCGCACCACCCTCTCCCCCGGGGTGGTTTCCTCTCCCCATCTCCTCCCTCTGCTTCACCCATATCCAACGTCTCAGACCCAGCCTCATGCTGCCCCTTCAGGAAGTCCTCCCTCCCTGATCCTGATCCTGATCCTGACTCTGAGTCTGGGGAGGGCAACGGAGCCTTGTGCTCCCACTGGGCGGGTCCCTCCATGGCAGTAGCCCCTCCTACACGAACAACATTGCCATCAACTGTCCCTCATCTCCAGCCCCCAAGTCATGGGCTGCAAGAAGCTGCTATTGGGACTCCCCTGCCCACCCTTACATCCCCAACACCTGCACACAGAAGGCACAAAACAAGAAAATGACTAAATGATTGAGGGGAATGCTCAATATCACTTACTCCCATTTCCTCCCAACTCTAAATGTTGTCACTCTCCATTAAACTTGAGCTAATAGGCTGGGTAAGGTGGCCTCATGCCTATAATCCCAGTACTCTGAACCCCAGCACTCTAATAGGCCGGACACTGTGGCTTCATGCCTGAATCCCAGCACTCTGAGAGGCTGAGATGGAAGGATCCCTTCAACTCAGGAGTTTCAGACCAGCCTGAGCAAGAGGGAGATCCCTTCTCTACTAAAAATAGAAAAACCAGCTGGGCATGGTACTGGAGCCTTTGGTCCCAACTACTTGGGAGGCCGAGGAAAGAAGATCACTTGAGTCCAAGAATTTGAAGTTGCTGTGAACTATGATGCCACAGCAATCTACCAAGGGTGACAGAGTGAGACTCTGCCTCAAAACTTAAAATAAAATAAAAACATACTTCAGCTAGTATTTCTAGAAGAGCACATGGCCAATCCTGAAAGACCGGCCTTCCTGTATCTAACTGAGAACTAAGAGGTGGTGCCACAAGCCCTGTATTGGTGTAGTGTGAGGACCACCAAGGGGTGTGAACTCACCCAGGCAGCAGCGCTGGCCTCCTGGGTCCCCACTGTCTTCTTTCCCATCACAGGACATTAAACCTGATTAGGGCCACCCCCTCCCAGTTGGAACAGATTCCTCCAAGTATATGGTCAGTGTACACGTCTGCTTCTTGGCACTCTGCTCTGTTTGCTGGGTTTCATGATACTGACCCCAGTTACTTCAGGGGGAGGGGAGGACAACACAACTGAAAATTTTCCCTCTTTGCATCTTGAAATATCTCATCACAGAAATGTGGGGAGTAGAGAAATTCCATTTGATTGACAGCCCACGATCTGCTTCCATTCCCTCCTGCTGTGCTGTGGCTTTCTTGGAAAAAGGAGTTTGGATTTTACTGACAGTCTGATGGTAATGACATAATTTTAATAATCCTCTCCCCTTGAGGGCAAAAATAAGAAGGAAAGTTCATAAATGAAACTACTGTGCCTCAAAGACGCAGTCACCAGATTCATCCTGTTTGTGTTGTTCGCGTCCAGGGCTCCGGAAACAACCTGTGTACTTTAGGCACGCCTGACACTTGTCAGTGCTCTAGTTTCTGAATGGCCTTGGAGACAGACGAGGCCTGGAGCAGACCAGGCCAAAAACACAAAGCTTTAGAAATAAAATCAGAGGCCAGGCATGGTGGCTAACATGTAATCCTAGGGCTCTAGGAGGCCAAGGCATGTGGATTGCTTGAGCACAGGAGTTTGAGACCACCCTGAGCAAGACTGCATTTCTACCCCATTTCCATTAAAAATAGAAAAACTATTCCACTCCATCCCATTTCTCCTAAAAATCGAAAAACTAGCCAGGTGTGATGGCAGGCACCTGTAGTCCCTTCCACTTGGGACACTAAGGCAAGAGGATCACTTGAGCCCAAGAATTTGAGGTTGCTGTGAGCTATGACGCCACAGCACTCTACCCCAGGGCAACAGAATAAGACCCTGTCTCAAAAAATATACATATATACGATCAGAATACACACACATCCATTCATCACATAAAATTATGTAGATTTAATCACTCATTTAAAACAAGTACAAAGCCCTTTCCTACTTAGATTTCAGTCTAATCTTTTTCTTCCAGTGCTATGATCAGGGGTGCTGAGCAGCAGACTTGCTTACCTCCTAGTCTCACTTTCCCATAGCAGGCAAGAAGGGAAAGTCTGGAGGGAATAGCTGTGGCCTCTGTCCCTCCACTCCACACTCCCACCCTGAGTCTCTTATCTAGTTGGTCAGATTGGAAAATAAACAGATAGATTCAACTTCCTGGAGATCTAGAGTCCAAGTAGATTTATCCGTTAGGATGCTTTATGGCTGCAAGTCACAAGTGTTCGCCGCTGAGGTAGCAAAACTCACATAAGTTGAATTAACAAGAAGCACGAGTCAGGGAGACCCAGTGGGCGGGCGCTGCTACTCAGCAAGGTCAAGGACCCTGCGCTTCCCGCTCCTGCTGTGCCGTCCTCAGTATGTTGGCGCTTCTCCCAGCTCCTAACTCAGTGTCCTGAAGCAGCCAGGTCTAAAAACTAAAAGAAAGGGAATCAAGAAAGGAGGCATCTTGTCCCAGGCATCTCTCTTAGCAGAGAGGAAAGTCTTAGGGAAGTTTCTGGCAGAGTTCCTCTTTAATCACATCGGCCAGAATCTACTCACATGATCGTGTCTCTGTACAAAAAGCTAAAAAGTGAGAGTCCCAGGCATTTCGGCTTCTACAGCTAGAGACCAGCTCTACTGGCTAGGGAGGAAATCAGGGCAGGTAACCACCAGTGCCTGTCGAAGGTGGAGCTTCCGTTCAGGACAGAGGCCATTCGAGCTGTGCCGCCACTGAACTTCATTCAGTAAGAAAGCTGATACTTTATCTCCTACACTCAGGTTTATTTGGTGTGGGAACGAGGTGCCAGGTCCCCATGTTCCCAGGTTCTTGGTCCCTAGGACTGAAGAACAGTTACTGGTACCGAGTCAATGCCAGAGTGAATGAGCCGAGAGAGCAGGTGCTGGCAGGCAGAGTGCCGAAGTTTATCACAGCATAGTACACTCCAGAGGAGGAGCGGGTCGGCCCCCCAACACCCATGAGCGGAAGACACCTGAGTTTAACCAGATTTCTCCTTTTACACTGATTCTCTAATTTTATGGTAAGTGGGGGTGGTGGTGGTGGAATATTTGTGATTTTTCTTGGAAAAGGGTGGAGAATTCCTGGCATTGAGAACCCTCCCCTTTTCTATCCTCATAAAGCAATTGGGGGGGGGGGTTGCCATGATGTTTGTAAACTGTTGTGGATATGATCCTTACCGTTAATGAGGGCAGGTCATTTAGGGACACTCTTACCTCAACTATGAGCACATGCTCCAAAGACCCTCTGGGGGCCTCGATCAAGCCTCCACTTTACCATTTCTCTGTTTCTATTTGGTCTGTCAGTCCTTGGACACCCTCTGTTATAGAACAAACATCTGGTCAGTCCTTGCAGACCCCCTTGACATGTCATCGGTTCTTCCTTGGAAGCCCCCTCTGTCAATTTTTTCCTCCTAGTAGACAAAACATCTCCCAGTGTCCCCTGCCTCTAAGTGGACACCCCAAACAAAGCATTTATTCCTCTTTCACCTCATCCCTACCAACAGATTCTTGTATCTTATTTTTCAATTAGTTCCAAGCTCAGAGCAAAGAGAGGGACATGATTCCTTATTATCCCTAAACACTAGCAGTTACCACCCCCAGCAGCACTATGGACCAGTGGAAAACCAACCACTACTACCCTCTGGGCTGCAATTTTATTATCTGGAGAGAAGGGGCGGATGAGAGCACCTTCAGCTCTCCTTCCGGCCCTCACAGCTTAGGATCCCGTGATTGTGCACTCCAATGTCTCTGAGCAATGAATCAAATCACCAGTGGCCTAAAAAATGCTATGAAGGGAAGAAATTTGAATCACATTGGCCTTGGGAATCAAACATAGTAAATAATAATGGACTTGAAGCCAGTATCTGTTTAATAAAAATAACAACTTGTGTATGTGCCCTAGACATGTAATTGAGGGTAGCCATGCAATGGGTTTACAAGAGTTTAGGAAAATTACTGCTCCCTTGAAAATGAGTTTTGTTAGGCAAGCAGAACAATGAGGCACTAAAATGGGTCTCTCCCTCATCTCTGTGTTTAAATAATCCCTCCTGTCTGCAGTGGACAGCCCAAACACCTTGACATAGCTTAGATAGAGTCCCTCCTAGCCACGCATCATGCTGTATCCACACATAATAATAACAGCAGCTAATATTTTTATATCACTGTGTGCTGATGACATGAGATACTTAACATTGCATTGTCTCTTCCAATCCTCATAACAATATTGTTATAATATTATCTCCATGTTACACAGAAAGAAACAGCTAAAAATGGTAGAGCCAGAATTTGAACTTAGTCTGTGTCCAGGGTCCATGCTCTCAATTACTGTGTTATATTGTTCTGATAGTATTTAAATATTATTTTTTAAATTTCTTTTTATATTTTGATTTCTACCACTAATCCATATGGGGCCATTGTCTCTTTATCTGCTAGTATTATATCTAACAGCTAAGAGAAACTCAGTGAATAACTAACGAATGAATGAATGAATGAATGAATGCCTTTCTGTACAGATGCTTCACTCTTCTTTGAACTCTGCTTTATTATACTGCCAGGCCCCAGCTTACACTGCTCCCTCTACCCAGAAGAATATGTTCAAACCTCATACCCACACTGTGTACTTCATCCAGAAAACAATTCACATAGAAACCAACTAGAATCAGAATGACATAGGACTTCTTATTAATCAGGGTCAGCTAACGATAACGCCAAAATCTCAGTAACTTAATACAATAAAATTACTCACAGTTAGAGGAAGCAGCAGGCAGAGCTATGCAACCATTAAGGCACTGGGGATGGCTCGGCGCCTGTGGCTCAAGTGGCTAACGCACCAGCCACATACACCTGAGCTGGTGGGTTCAAATCCAGCCCGGGCCTGCCAAACAACAACAACGGCTGCAACCAAAAAATAGCCGGGCGTTGTGGCGGGTGCCTGTGGTCCCAGCTACTCAGGAGGTGGAAGCAGGAGACTCGCTTGAGCCCAGGAGTTGGAGGTTGCTGTGAGCTGAGATGTGACAGCACTCTACCCAGGGGGACAGCTGAGGCTCTGTCTCAAAAAAAAAAAAGACACTGGGGACGCATCTGATGGTTTCACTATCTTCAAGAAGTGGCCCGCAGGGAAGGGGAAGAGAGAGCCTGGAGAACAGTGTAAACTTGAAAGCATGCACATCCCTTTTACCCACATTACATCAGCCATAACTATGTCTTATAGCCCTGACATAGAAGAATAAAGTTGTCCTCCATACCAAAGAAGATAAAATAAATGTGGTGCACACACAATACAGGCAGTCCCCAGGTTATGAACGAGGTAAGTTCTGCAAGTTAGTTCTTCAGTTGAATTTGTATGTAGGCTGGAACAGGTGCATTCACCATTACCCAGAATAACCTCCATTTGTAAGTGTGAGTTACGTGTAAGTTGGATGTTTGTAACTCGGGGACTGCCTATGTTCTTCCCATTATAGCCTTTTCACAAAAATATAGGGCAATGCCTTCAAAATTTAATGAAAATTATTTTTGTCTTCAAATTCTAGAGCCAGCCAAACTTTCAGTCAAGCATGAAAATAGAATAAGGAATAATCAGACATGCCGAGATCTCAGAAACTGGAAGCTTCACACGTCTTTTTTCAGGAAGCTACCAAATAATGTAAACAAAGGAAAGCGTTGAAGAGAAGTCCCATAATAACAGTGGCGAGGTAGCCTGGACGGCAGGAGCAGCAGGCGTCTGCCTCAGAAGGCGAGAAAGGGGGAGAGGGCTGGTGACCTGCGTGTCGCCGAGTCTCCACTCGCTCTGCTTCCTCACCTTCCATAATAAGGAGCAATAAATAATGTTTAAAGCGTATGAGTCTATGAACAGCAGGGTCGGCATATAACTTGGGCCGGGGAAGCAAATTACAAAGAAACAGCTAAAAAGAGCCCAAAATGTTACATGTTTTGAAATAAAGCTGAAAGAAGGAGAAAGACATTTTTAGAGTCTTTTTCTTTATCCTCATCTCAAAAGCGCAAGGAGGGAAAAGGGGGACAGGGCAAATGTGCACATATATGACATCTTTTTGGAACTCCAAGCAGAACATTTCCCCTTCATCTAATTCTTTTTAAAAAATACTTGTCACTGGCTCCACCTTCCTAAAGTTCAAGGGAACTTTATGTCAATAGTAACCACCACCTGGATTGGACCTCTTATCCACAGTGCAAAAAAGAAAGAAAGAAAAGAGAAAGTATGGTAAGACATTTATGCATTTTTCTGAGTCAAGATGCTATACATTTTTCTCATCTAGTGGCTTCGTAAGCCTCTCAAAAAATTTTTTTTGGGTTCATCGTGACTTTTTTGGTGAGCTCATGTTGATTGCCAGTTAATATTGACTCCCTCAGGGCTCTCACACCTGTCAAACTTACCTTTCTCATATTAAGAACTCACATTTTGCCTTTAGGCTGGAGACACCATCTTCCAGGAATTCACCAAAATGACAAACACAAAGGGAGAGCGGAGAGGGGCCCGATGCATATTCACTAGGCCTTTTAGAAAACATGGAGTTGCTCCTTTAGCCATATACATGTGAATCTGTAAGAAAGGTGATATTGGAGACATGAAGGGAATGGGTACTGTTCAGAAATGCATGCCCCACAGATGTTACCATGCAAAACTGGAGGAGTCTACAGTGTTACCCACACGCTGTTGGCATTGTTGTAAACAAACAAATTAAGGGAAAGATTCTTGCCAAGAGGATTAATGTTCGTACTGAGCATATTAAGCATCTAAGAGCTGAGATAGCTTCCTAAAACGTGTGAAGGAAAATTATCAGAAAAAGAAGGAAGCCAAAGAGAAAGGTACCTGGGTTTGACTGAAGTGCCAGCCTGGTCCACCCAAAAAAGCTCACCGTGAGAATCAATGGAAAGGAGCCTGAGCTCCAGGAACCCATTCTCTATAAATTCATGGCATAATGGGCATATGACATAGCACACAGGAGAACCAATGATGATTATATTAGGTGCTAGAACCTATTTATTCCCCATGAGTTCATGGCACAATAGGCGTACAGCATAGCACACAGGATAAACAACAGACCCCATGTAACAGTGATGTAAGATGCTGGAACCTATTCCCAATGAATTCATGGCATAATAGTCATGCAATGCTTTGTCACATTCACTGGCAAGGTGCCCCCCTCCCTGAGCTACTGGAACCTTTTCCCTATAAATTCATGGCATAATATTAAAAACAATAGCCTACTACTACTGTAATAAATAAAAAAGAACTCATCTTGTGATTTTCTTTTTTTTTTAATTTGGGCAACATGTGTTGCTCATGGCTCTCCTGCTGCCCTCTACGCTTCCGAAAGTTCACCAGCAGCAGTTCTGCCCTTATTTCTGTAAGGTCTATTAGGATGTTATTTGCTTGGTCCTAGATAATTGTCCATGTTCATCAAATGTGAAGGCTTCACTGCCTCTGTCAACAACATTCATCCTGCCATTATTTATCAAGCATCATTCGAGGGATTTGGGACAGAGGTGTAACACAGATTAATAGTTCTTACCACTCAGGAGCTCTCGGCCTATGGCAGTGTTTTTCAACCTTTTTATCTCACAGCACACTTCAACCTATAGTTAAACTTCCATGGCACACTTAAATTATGTCAGTCAAAAAAAGGCCGGGCACATTGGCTCATGCCTGTAGTACTCTGGGAGGCTGAGGTGGGTGGATTGCTTGAGCTCAGGGGTTTGAGACCAGCCTGAGCAAAAATCGAGACCCCCCATCTCTACTAAAAATAGAAAAATTGAAGCAAGAGCATCACTTGAGCCCTAGTTGGAGCTTGTTGTGAGCTATGACGCCATTGCCCTCCAACCAGGGTGACAGCTTGAAACTCTGTCTCAAAAAAAAAAGAATATACAAACTGTGCTTTGAATTTCTTTTGAAAATAATTTAATTAATGATCTTAAAAAAATTTTGCTGCACACCTAAGATCCTCTCGTGGCACACTAGTTGAAAATCACTGGTCTAGAAGAACGAACTGGAAATAGATCAACGTGTACTATACGAAGATACAGGCTATGATGGTGTGAGCATAGAGAGACACAGGTTAACAGTGGTACTGCACCCGGCCAGAGGAGGGGCAGAGGCTTTCAGGGATCAAGTGGCCTCTGCACATGTAAAGACCTTAGGAACAAATGTACCACGGGAAGAAAAGGGGTGTTCTGGGCAGACGAAAGAACACATTCAAAGGCTCAGAGCGAGAGAGAACACAGAAGGGTCAGGGAATGTAAGTGAAGGAGATGAAATCTATCTTCAGCGGCGAGACACTGCTGGGAAGTCACTCGAGGATTTTATTCAGAAGTAACAGGATCACACAGGAGTTTTAAAGAGCTCTGTCCAACCCAGAGGACAGATCTGGAAGCAGGGAGGGTGAGATTGGAGAAAGAGACTTGATGAACAGAGATGAGGCCATGGAGCTGATGAGAGGAGACATCTTCAGAGTGTGAAGGAAGACGAGGGAAGTGTGGATGAAAGGAGAGAGAGCGACCAAGATCTGTCTGGGAGGTTGACTCGGCAGCACTTAGCCATAAGGGATGGAGGGAGAGGTGGCATCTCAGGTAGCTCCTCTGGCTTCGCTGACTGGACAGGTGATTACATCTGTGGCTAGCAGGGGAATTGGGGGACTCGGCTGGGGGAAGGTGCATTCCCTGTGTCAATTTTGAAATATCTGCCGCACATTTAAGGGGAAATGTCTGTTCCCAGGTAGACAGGTAGGTCTGTACTCCAGAGAGAGGTTGGGGCAAGAGTAAACAACAGGGCTCAGCACCTGTAGCTCAACCAGCTAAGGCACCAGCCACATACACCTAAGGTGGCAGGTTCAAATCCAGCCTGGACCCACCAAACAACAATGAAGGCTGCAACCAAAAAATAGCTGGGCGTTGTGGCAGGCGCCTGTGGTCCCAGCTACTTGGAAGGCTGAGGCAGGAGACTCGCTTGAGCCCAGGAGTTGGAGGTTGCTGTGAGCTGTGATGCCACAGCACTCTACCTAGGGGGACAGTTTGAGGCTCTGTCTCAAAAAAAAAAAAAAAAAGAGTAAACAACAGTCTCGTCTGCACACAGGGGTGACAGGAGCTTGGGATGCACAAGATCTCCCAGGAAAGATGTGAGGAAGAAAAGGCCCGAATGGAACAAGGAGCCCGAGAGTTTGGTACCCAACCAACCTTGGCCCAAGGAATGTTTATCTCCTCCGGCTCTCCCAGCACTTTAACAACTATCATTTTTAATTCTATGTATTTTTTCCCACATTATGCACAATTAAAGGTAGGGATAAAGTCTTACTTGATTCTGTATCCCCAGGATCAAATACACAGTTAAGAATATCGACATGGTAAATACGTGTTTATTAAACAACAGTTGTATATTCATACAGTTTACTGACAAGTCAAAAACCAGCAAGTGTGACATGCTTCAAATTCAGGAAAGTACCAGTTTTGAGCATGTTACTCAAAAAGAATGTTTATCTAAGAACACACTTCTTCCCTCTGCCCTTCTTTCTCTTTACTCACTTTGGAGCAGCCGTGAGGTTTCTGGACTCCACCATTTGCTTCCTTTCCTCACCATGAAAACAAGAACTGATCCAATTAATCCTTTCCTGAGCCCCTGACAAGGCAGTGAGATCAGCCAGAGTGAGAATCCCTGCGTGAGGAGAAGAGAGCTCGATTATTCCATCTGAGCCTTTTGTAATCAGACCCTCTCCCTGGGAACAGTTTATTGGCGTTGGAAATTCATCCTGGTTACAAAGTGCTTTGATTTCAAACAAAATGTCTTCTCCACTGAGATGGCAAGTGGTGTTTTGGTTTTTACAGATTAACTAGGCAAGAGCCGAGTTCAGTGTCAAAAAGCTGAGATTTTTCCCTCCTCACTAAGCCAGCTACCAGCCTACTCAGAAGATAGCGATTTGTGTTTACATTATGAAATGGGCGAGTCAGAGAGAAAGAGGGAGAAGGCCACAACAGCAGGCTCTGGCTCCATCTGCCCGTGGATGCTCAGCTCCCAGCCACTATGTCTCACTGGGCACCTACAGTAAGCACATGAGTAAAGGCTTTGCACATAGCTGGTTGTAAGAGGCTAGCCAACATTAATCAAAGAGCAAAACAAAGGTGAGAAGGGCTGAGTCCTTGGATTTGCTCTGTCAGTCCCATGCAACCGAAAGTTGGAGCCCTGTTCAGCAGTTCTGACTCCTACTACACCTGAGAAATCACGGTGACCAAATCAACTCCAGACTCTGAGCCTGAGTCAGCACTGAAGGGAAGTTCCCTCCTCATCCCCCACTCTTAAGACCAGAGACTAAATGTCATGGTGCCATTTTAGACCTAATAACAGAAAAAAATTATAAGTAACACCTAGTACTGAAAAGAAAGTTATGCAAATAGAGTGCAAAATTCTAGAGGCCTTGTAAACTAGTGCAAACCTTTTGGAAAATTACTTACTCATATGTCTCAAAACTCAGAGAAAGTTTTCTTTTTTTTTTTTATTTTTTGAGACAGAGCCTCAAGCTATCCCCCTGGGTAGAGTGCCATGGCATCACAGCTCATAGCAACCTCCAACTCCTGGGCTCAAGCAA
>CAUYQV010009338.1:0-17814 GCA_963574575.1 Galagoides demidoff | reverse complement strand
AATGATGGCTGCAACCAAAAAATGGCTGGGCGTTGTGGCGGGTGCCTGTGGTCCCAGCTACTTGGGAGGCGGAGGCAGGAGACTCGCTTGAGCCCAGGAATTGGAGGTTGCTATGAGCTGTGATGCCATGGCACTCTACCCAGGGGGATAGCTTGAGGTTCCATCTCAAAAAAAAAAAAAAACCAAAAACTATAAGAAACAAATTATTGTTGTTGAGGCAGTCTTACTCTGTTGCCCAGACCAGAGTGCCATGGTATTAGCATAGCTCACAGCAACCTCAGACTCTTGGGTCCAAGTATCCTCCTGCCTCAGCCTCCCAAGTAGCCGAGATTATAGGCACCCACCACACCTGGCTAATTTTTCTATTTTTAGTAGTGATAAGGTCTCCCTTTGCTCAGGCTGGTCTCAAACTCCTGAGCTCAAGCAATCAACCTCCCAGGGTGCTAGGATTACAGATGTGAGCCACCTAGCCTGGCCACAAGTTCCTTTCTTTTAATGCTCATTTCTTACCTGCATGCATGAATCCTGCTGTTCCGGTCTCCCTGGGTCCTTTCCTCCAGCTGTTACCCCTCTCTCACATATCTTCAGCTCACCTTCATTACTGGCTCTCCTCATCCCAGGCTATGTACCAGGTGTCCTCAAACTATGGCCCGCAGGCCACATGCAACCTGCCTAGGACATTTATCCAGCCCGCTGGGTGTTTTTGCCACTGCTGCCTGTCCTGCTTAGCAGCCAACTCGTCCCGGGGCCTGCAGTCTTGCCCTCCAACTGTCTGAGGGACAGTGAACTGGCCCTCTGTTTAAGAAGTTTGAGGACCCCTGCCACATTTTTAAGTCTCTACAATTTTATGTGGGAACCCCCTCCCTCCAGCCAAACCTCTTCAAACAGTGATCTAGATCTATTATCTCCATTTTCTTACTGACCATTCAGCCCGCTACAATCACTTCCTTTGTATCACCAATAATTTACTGGTTCCTAAATCCACAGCTTGCTTTCAGTTAAAACCTTGCCTGACCTCTCTGGAACATCAAACGCTGTTGACACTCCCTCATTGAAAGTCTGCCCATCCTTGATTTCCTCCCTCATTGAAAGTCTGCCCGTCCTTGATTTCCATGATCCTATTCTGTCCTAGTTTCTCTTTTCTTCTGCTTGCCTCTTCTCAGTCTCCGACATAGTTTCCTTTTGGACTTTTTCTCTGGTTCCACTGCAGGGTTCCACGTTCTCAGTTATATTCCTCTCTGGAGAGTCCCAATGCTCCTTAGCATGTTGGTAAGTCCTACAATAGGGAGCTTTGCTTAGCCTGTTCACTAAATGTCTCTCAAACCTTGACCAGCATGGAATCCTCCCCATCCCTCCGTAACATGTCTGAGGGCGAGGACGCAGGAAAGGAAGATCAGAGAGTAGAAGAGTGTCACAAAAGCCACCAAATGTGATAAATCATAAAATGCTGTTTAATTGTATCAACATAAATTGGAGAGGAAAGTTCTTTGAATAGCCTGGAATGTTACCTAGAACTTTGAAAGACAAACTTCCTAGAGCTGATGAGACTTAAGAGGGTTCTTGAGGGTTGAAGAGAATTTTACCCAAGAGGAGACATGTACTCCCACCACTGCCTGCATGTCACCTCCGACTGAGGGTGAAAAGGGAAGGAGGCTCAGCACTCATAGCTCAGTAGTTAGGGCGCTGGCCACATACACCAGAGCTGGCAGGTTTGAACCTGGCCCAGGCCTGCTAAACACCAATGACAACTGCAACAACAAAAATAGCTGGGTGTTATGGTAGGCGCCTGTAGTCCCAGCTACTTGGGAGGCTGAGGCAAGAGAATCGCTTAAACCCAAGAGTTTGAGGTTACTGTGAGCTGTGACGCTACGGCACTCTACAGAGGGTGACATAGTGAGACTGTCTCAAAAAAAAAAAAAAAAGGAAAGGAAAGGAAGGCTAAGTAAATCAACATGGCCTTTGTCCTTGGGAATATAGACATGGCTTGGAGCAGGGTGTTTGTTAAGGTTGAAAGGGGAATTGTTGATTCTGTAAGGTAGTTTTAGATCAGCATTCTCAGAACAAAACAAACTATGGAACATTTTTTTAAATGACTGTGTTACCAAATCGCCAAAGGGAGTCTGTTCTAAGACAGAGAGTAAATTGTTTTTTTGTTTTTGTTGGTTTTTTTCTGAGAGCAACTTGTTTTAAAGAAGACACTTCAAATTTATTACTATAATTCATTATGACCAGCATTTTCCAGAGAAACAGAACCAACAGGATGTGGTTGTAGGTATGTGTCAAGATTTATTTTAAGGAATTGGTTTGTGTGATTATGGAGACAGGCAAGTCCAAATTCTGGAGAGTGGCCAGCAGGCTCCAGACCCAGGATTTGCAAGTGAGTGCTGCAGTTCAAGTCCAAAGGCTGTCTGCTGGCAGAATGCCTTCTTGCTTAAGGAAGTCATCTTTTGTTCTCTTTAAGCCTTCAGTTAACTAACTGACACCCACCTCAGCTGGGAAGTGTAGCCTATTTGTTGATTTAAATGTTAATCTCATTCAAAAACAGCTTCTCAGAAACATCCAGAATAATATTTGACCATATATCTGTATCCGATGACCCAGCCAAGTTGACACACATATATCTGGACACTGTGACCCAGCCAAGTGGACACATAAAATTAACCATCACTATGTCATTTTCACTTGTATGGGACAACTTTTAAAAAGGCAAATGATTTTATTTAAGGAAACCTCTCACTTTGTATTATTAAATTTAGAATTTTTTTTTTTTGAGCCAGAGCCTCAAGCTATCTCCCTGGGTAGAGTGCCATGGCATCACAGCTCACGGCAACCTCTAACTCCTGGGCTCAAGTGATTCTCCTGCCTCAGCCTCCCAAGTAGCTGGGACCACAGGTGCCCGCCACAACACCCGGCTATTCTTTCGTTGCAGCCATCATTGTTGTTGGCGGGCCCGGGGTTGGATTCAAACCCGCCACCTAAGGTGTATGTGGCTGGCGCCTTAGCCACTTGAGCCACAGGCGCCAAGCCAAATTTAGAATTTTTTATTAAGCTTGTTTTTGATTTTATAATGACAAGGATACTTCTAAAAAATGACAGTGAGTTGTAGCTTTTAAAATCACATTTTAGGTTACTACTGAGAAAGATATTTTAGGAGTTGACACCTATTGTATTTAGCATCAAATCGATGTTTAATTTTTGTTGCATTACAATATGAAAATTGGTTCTGTACAGTGATGTCGTAAACTAAAATGTTTTCAGTTTCAAAACTGGCTGCTTCAAAATTTTTCATTGTTTACTCTTCTATAGCTCATCCCTTAACTAAAAAAAATCAAAACTGCATGAAAAATCAATGTTTTTTTAACTCTTTTTTTGTTTTGTTTCATTTGTGTTTTGTTTTTCAACCCTTTTTATCACACACCTGAACCTATAGTCAAGCTTTCAGGGCACACTTAAATGATGTTGACCGAAAAAAAAAAAAAAAGGGTTAAAAAATATACTTTGACCTTCTTTTGAAAATAATTTAGTTAATGATCTTTAAACATTTTCACAGTACACGCAAGATCCTCTCCCTGCACGCCCATGTGCTGCAGGACACAGGAAAAATCACCGCAGTAGTGCCCCCTTCTTCTCAGTCTCACTTTTTACAATTTCAATTACCTGTGGCCCACTTGGGGCCAAAAATATTAAATGAAAAATTCCAGAAATAAACAACTCACCTGGGATGGGAATTACCTCTTTGTGCAGACGTCATCTGCTCATGATATCCAACCTCTTAGGCATCCTTGTGGCTTGATGATCCAGGATAGACAAATGATCCACCTTCTGCTGTACTGTCAAAGGCCAGTCCTAGCCTCATGCTAAGTCACAGTGCCCGTGTCGTTCACCTCACATCATCTCACCACCTAGGCACTCTATCATTTCACATCATCACAAGAGAAGTAAGTACAGTACAATAAGATATTTTGAGGGACCATACTCACATAACTTTTGTTACAGTATATTGTTATGATCATTCTATTTTATTACAAGTCATTGTTGTTTACCTCTTACTGTGCCAGATGTATAAATTAAACTTGATCACGGGTGTGTATATGTAGGGAAAATAGTGTATAGGGTTCTGTACTATCTGTGACTTCAGGCATCCACTGGGGGGTCTTGGAAAGTGTGCCCTGCAGACTAGGGGGGACTATCACGTTCCATTGCATCTTCTCCATAATTAACTTCATTTCTGTTCATTCAGCAAGTATTTACTGAGTACCTACTGTATAACAAGTATAGTTCTTTGCCCTTTGGATTATAGGCAAAGAGAATAAAGGGCCCTGCCGTTAGTACATAAGTGCATGATATAACGTGTTAGAGGATAATAGGTGCCATGGAATAAGGAAAAACCACAGTAGGATCAAGGGAATCAGGAACGTCTGTGGGGGTGGGTAGGGTGAAGTTGAGTTGAGATAATAAGATGGTCAGAGTGATCTCATTAGGGAGGTGTCCTTTGCACAAAGACTTGAAGAACTGAGGGAGTTAAGAGACATGAGCTGGGGGTGGGGAGTATAGATAAAAGGAAATCCAAAGGCCATAGGCCAGGTTGGGTGCATCGTTTTGACCAATAAAACTCTGGGAAAATGGAGAATTAGTTCAAGGTTGTGAGCAAAAGAGTACCATGATCTGACTTAGCATTTTAAAGGGTCACTTTAGCAAATGTGTTGAGATTAGATTCTGGACAGGCAGAACAGAAGCAGGTGGCCAGTCAGACAGCAATTACTATAATCCAGGCAAGCGATGTCAGTGCTGAGGCCAAGAGTGGTACCCGTGAAAGGAGGGAGACGTAGTCAAACTCTGGACACATTTTGAACCAAAAGCAATAAGGTTTACTGATGATTTGGTTATGAGCTATGGTAGGTGGAGCCACAAGGGACAACTGCCAGATATTCAGCCAGAGCAACTGGAATAATTGAGTCCTTATCATCTGAGGGGGAAAAGGTAGAGCAGTTTGAGAAAGAAAGGCAGGGTTTGAAGGTAGGGTTTGAAATGTCTCTTAAACCATCAGCTGGTGAGGTCAAATTGGTATTTGGATGAGCAAAGATGTCTAGAATGGAGATAAATATTTTGGAGTTGTTATTAGCACCTGGCAGTGTTTAATGCAAGAAGTCTGAAGTGTATCATTAAGGAAGGAAATAGAGAAGCAGAGAGGACCTAGGTTAGAAGCCATGTGATGGAAAACTAGGAAAGTGTGTGGTCTTGGACACCAAGTGTAGAAGGTGTGTTAAGAAGGGTGTGACGGCTTGGTGTCTGTAACCCAGCGGCTAGGGCACCAGCCACATACACCAGAGCTGGCTGATTCCAACCCACCCTGGGCCTGCCAAACAATGACAATTACAACAAAAAAATAGCCGGGTGTTATGGCAGGCACCTGTAGTTCCAGCTACTTGGGAGGCTGAGGCAAGAGAATCACTTAAGCCCAAGAGTTGGAGGTTGCTGTGAGCTGTGATGCCACAGCACTTTACCAAGGGCGACATAGTAAGACTGTGTAAAAAAAAAAAAAGTATTGCCTTTTATTTTCAGATTATATTTAGTCAAAAAGCCAAGCTGTTGAAAGGGATGGTGGTGGAATACTATTTCTTTATCCCAGTGAGGGTAGAGTCTGTTCTGGTATCACTTTATCAAAACCTGAAGTGCTGGGAGGTGCCTGTGGCTCAGTGAGTAGGGCACCAGCCCCATATACCAAGGGTTGCAGGTTCAAACCCAGCCCCGGCCAAAGTGCAACAAAAAATAGCCGGGCGTTGTGGCGGGCACCTGTAGTCCCAGCTCCTTGGGAGGCTGAGGCAGAAGAATCGCCTAAGCCCAGGAGTTGGAGGTTGCTGGAGCCACTCTGCTGCAGCCTACCAGGATGAAAAAGTGAGACTCTGTCTCTACAAAAACAAACAAACAAACAAACAAACCTGAAGTGCTAAGGTGGACTCTACAAAAATTATATTGTGACAATTCGACTTTTGCATACTGTTATCTGAGCACAAATACCTCTGTCTTTCTTTTTAATACTTGATCTGAATGAGTTACAAAAATTCAACCTTTATTCAATAGTACAGACTCCTTTCCTGACCAATCCTGGAGGCAGCTCTGAAGATCTCGGTGATTAGGACGTGTGCAGACACTCATTAAACCATGTCTTTACTCAGTCCCGCTAATTAACCCTGAAAAGTGTGTTTTGCTGTTAGCTTGTAGTTGATGTTTAGGAGAAGTCTGGAAATGAGAAAGTAAATCAGAGAACTGTCTTTACCAAAAAAGAAAGGAAATTAGAGTCTCTGGATTTAGAGTACCTCAGAAAGCAAGTTAGCCAATTCTGATCAGTCATGCCTGACAATTGCAAATATGACAGTTCAGCGATGCCAAACCATTGTTTCCTTGTTCTGCACTTCAAAATAAATGGTTCCTGTTTCTTTGACTTCCTGAGGACTAATCAAAGGAAACATGAAGCAACAATAAGCTGGGAGGTTTTCCTTAGTGTTCACATTTCTTCTGTAAGCATTTATGGCAATAGAATTTAATTAATAACACGTGTATGAAATGTAAGGCCCAAGATTTTATGAGTCATCACCCAGCAGGAAAGTTGGAAAATAAAGTTCACACAGCTCTCACATTTGAAGCATTGAAGTTTGATAGAGACAGAGTGTGCGTGCTAAATCACTGGGCATATAAAATTCTTAATATTTTAAAGGTTGAACTATCAGAGAGTAGTCTGCTGGAGACCAATTTCTTTATCCAAGCTTTGTGGGCAGTCAAAATTTAGAAAGCTAAATAAACTCACTAATAAGGGGGCCCCATAATTGTGTGCAGAGGTAGATTAGTAGTACCAAAGTAAGAAAAGTAATACAAAAAAAGTCTTATTCTTGAAAATTATACAAAACGTCCACACAATGGTAGGCACTCCCACCTCCACCTGCTGGGCCTTGAAAAGCCTTCCTTTAACAGAGGGCACCCCAAAGGTTAAGCCTCAGTAAATACAGGGTCAATCTCTCTCCCTCTGTTTACCTATTTATTATGTTTTGTAAATATCCTATTTCATAAAACATTGAAAACATTAGCAGTGTTAACTTCCTTTGAGCTATGCAAAAATAACTTCATTTGCAGATTATAAATTTAACACATTGATATAAGAGAATCCTTTTGACAGTGTTAATCCCTGCAAAACACAATTTGTATTCAAAACTGCTCTTAAAAGTTGAAAACATTTAAAACATTTAACTCTTTGTCAGTCATTTATGAAATTAACTCAGTAAGACAGAGAAATAAACTTCAAAGATACAAAGTTTAAAACAATACAAAGCATCCATACGGGGTGGAGATAGAGATAGTTTAGTAGATAATAGAGTGTTCTGTCTTAAAGATGTTGTTTAAGTGGTTTTATAAACCTAGAATAACTGTGGAATAATCATTTCTCCATTCCCTGACTCAAACAGCCCTTGAATAATCTGTGTGTGTATTAACTGGATTAGGGTGTTTTGTGCAGAGATTCCCAGACTCTCTCAAAATTTCAAAACCAGATTGATAATTCAGAACCAGAATTTAGAACCCAGGTTCAGAAACTTGGTTTTGACCATTTGCCTGGAGCTGACAGATGCTGGAGAAGTGATTTGCAATGCCTGACATCAAAAATGATTTGCTTGACAATCTTATCAGTAAGTTCATTTCTACTGAGAAATATAATCACAGATGCTGGCAGGTGTCTGGACTTTTAATCTTTAAAACTTTATCTAGGCCTAGGAGTTGGGGAACCACAATTTCAGGTAAATGGCAGTAAATAATTTTAGACTAATAAAGCTTTCAAAGCCTTAAGCATCCTCTCTACTAGGGATGCACCTATGACACAAACCCAGACCGTGTGTGTCAGTCATGAGGGTGATACTCCAGCTTGTTATTCCTCACCTCTTTGCCATCACACCATATATCTATTTTGTTTTTTGTTTTTGAGACAGAGCTCAAGCTGTCCCCCTGGGTAGAGTGCCATGGCATCACAGCCCACAGCAACCTCCAACTCCTGGGCTCAAGCAAGTCTCCTGCCTCCACCTCCCAAGTAGGTGGGACTACAGTTGCCTGCTACAAGACTCAGCTATTGTTTTTTTTTTTTTTTTTTTGGTTGCAGCTGTCATTGTTGTTTGGCAGGCCCAGGCTGGATTCAAACCCACCAGCTCAGGTGGATGTGGCTGGCGCCTTAGCCACTTGAGCCACAGGCGCTGAGCCCATATGTCTATTTTGTATCTGACATCTTTAATGCTTTTCTTTTGTATACTAATAACGTTTTAAGGCCAATGTTTCCTGGCATGTTCATCTTATTAACAATAAGAACAGTGGTCCTCAACCTTTTGGCATCAGAGGCCAGTTTCATGGAAGACAAATTTTCCACAGACCAGAGGTGGAGCGGTTTCGGGATCCTTCAAGCACATTACATTTATTGTGTACTTTATTCTATTATTATCAATTACATTGTCAAATATAGTGAAATAGTTATGTAGCTCAACATAATGCAGAATCCGTGGGATCCCCGAGCTTGTCCTGCGACTAAGACAATCACATCTGGAGGTGATAGGAGACAATGATACCCAGGGGTGCTGCTGATAAAGCCTGTGACCAGATGCAGCTTCATTCAAACCCTGGCGGGGTTTGATATGTAGAGTGGGTCTGCAAGCAATCGATTTAGTATGTTCTCTGTGCGTTCAGACCTCTCTGCTGATGATTATCTGAATTTGCAGCTGCTCCCCAGCACTGGCATCCCCGCCTGAGCCTCAGATCATCAGGATTAGATTCCCACAGGAGGGCAACCTAGATCTGCACACGTGCAGATTACAGCAGGGTTCCCACTCCTATGAGAATCTAATGCTGCAGCTGATCTGACAGGAGGCAGAGCTCAGGCGTGAGAATGAGCACTGGGCAGTGGCTGTCAATACATTTGCTGCCCCATGGCGCACCTCCTGCTGGCAGTTCCTAACTGGCCGTGGCCACTGGCCTGCAGGTTAAGGACCATGTAATTAGAATATAGAGTGGTCAACCAACAGCTTCCAGTGAGTATGTTATTCTTACTAGCATCAATTTTGAAATGATATTGATATTGAAATGAATGATATTTTTTCATCCTGTCTCGAGAGTCTACTGATTTAGGTTGACTTTTGCCATCTACTAAAAATTTATAGTTAATGTCACAGTTGAACAAATTGTATTTGGCAAAAATTGTCACTTGGAGAATATGAGGAAAACATTGCAGAATCCTGAAATAGCTTCTTTCCTGTCCAGATAGGGAGTGCCTGGTGAGAAGTTCAGCCCCTGATGGCCTTGTTAGGTCAGTGGCTACATTAAACATTTGAAGATGTGCTAAAGACCATTTCTTTGGAGTTTTTGAGAATTCATTTTACTTTGAGAACTTAATTCATTTATTTCATCTCTTTCCAATACCACCTAAAAAAAAAAATGAATCATCCAATTGTTTGGGCAATGGAATGCCCTGAAAGTCTTCCTAAATTTACTAATGCCCATAATCTATGTGAAAATGACTTTACGCTGAATTCTAAAGCACGAGCAGTCCCTCTTGTACTCGAGTTGTTAAAGAATTAGAAAAGAGGGAAGACATAAAACTTCCAGGTAGTATATATTAAATGTGCATGGTGTATTCAAGTGAGTTCATTCACCATTCATATTTATCTAGTAACACTGTTAAAATGGCAATTTGTAATATACTCCCTGAATAATATCTTTACAACTATCAAGTTTGAAAATGGATCTGAAGACATTGTCAGAGTGTCTGTCAGTATCAACTTTTATACCACTTTCTCCTAACACCTCTCACTGATGAGGGAGGAGGGGGAGAGAGGGTGAGCTGCGTAGGCCAACTAACTAGATGCACACCTGCTTTCTAAGGCACTGTGACACTGAACAAAGCATTTAACTTATGTCTCTGTCATCTCTATCTTGTTTACTTTTCTCCCTACCCCTTAGATCTAGTATCCTGACTGACAGTGCGATAGATGAGTATATTGTCAAACTTCTAATTCCTACCTCACTGAGGTATTTCCTATCCATAATAAACATTATGGGTGGTGCTATTTTATTCCTTACCGCTAACCCTATAAACTTTACATATTTGTTAGTTGAGTAATTGTCTATCTATAGAACATATGAAAAGATCTATATTCATAGTTTTTATAACTTGTGTTTATCCATGATTTGGCCTATACTATACAATACTATACCTCTATAAACCTTCAATTTTTCCTAATCGTATTTTCAATTAAAGGTGTTAACACTCTTATAGTAATTTTAAAATTGGGGAAGTGTAAAGTAAGTATTTATTTGTCAAACAAGATTATCTTAGAAAAATAGTACAGAGAACAAGAACTTTTATTCTTAAAGTCTGGGAGAAAAGAAACACAAAAGTTTTCATTTGACTTGGAGTTATTTGACTAGGAGTTCCTAGCAGTTCTGGAAATAATCATCTCTAACCTGAGCGTTTGCTAATGCTTTTGGAACACATCTACAACTGTTAAAGATGTTTTGTAGCTAACTTTAAAACAATTGTTGACCTTAACCAGCGGCCCTACATGACAACTTTTTAGTTTATTTTCCTATTTAATTTATTTTGGAAAAGTGAAGAAAAAAAATAAAAAGCAATCCAAGCAAGCAGCCAGCAAGGCTGTTCCTAACATCTGTTAGTGATATGTCGACATAAAATCCAACATTTTGTTTTTATAAAAAGATTTATTAGGTACAAGTTCTTAAAAAGTGGATTTCAAGACTAAAAATGCTAAAACAAGGTAGAAATCTTACAACAAATAAAGGTTTATTAAGATTCAGAATGTTCTGTTTAAATAAGTTCAACATAAGTGACCATGAATTTTCAATATTTTTATTTAATTCACATGCAAACTTTAAATAAATAGAGGAAGTAAGGTGGCTAGAAGATGACATTTAAAATCATGGAAATAAATATTGAGCTACCAAGACATACTGCCTATCATTAATTTATTATAACTAATCCCCTTTATAATTTTTTTCCTTCGTAATTTTGCTAGTTCAACTAATCCTTTTTAGCATCTGGGATACCTTTTTCTGTTCAAATATTCATATATATATATAATTTACAAAGGAATTAATATAATTCCTGAATTTTCCACGGAAGTCTTAAAAATGATTTTTTGAAATTTTAAGAAATATTTCTCAAAGGAAGGTTTAGCCAACAGAAAACTGGAATTAAGAAAGACAAAAAATTATTTCCTTTCCCAACAGTTCTTGAAACCCAGTTTCTAAATCTGCTAATGTCAGACTGTGTTGAAGTTTACCTCGTATGTTAGAAAGGCAGAACTTGCTGAAGGAAATAAACATTCTCAGCAGGCAGTGCGGCATTTGAAAAGTTCAAAGCCGTTATGATATGGAGGGAACAAAGATCACCCTTTCCTATGTTGCCCAGACTTTTTTCCTCAACTGGTTTTCAGGGTAATAGTATCTTCATTGTTTGGTCTAAAAAGTATACTAAACTACTTCAAAAATTACAGGAATTGTCAATCACAATTGCAACTTGTTTGCGGGCACTAATTCATGCATTGCTAAAGGAGAAAAGAGACGTTTTCAAAGTACACTTTGAAATTTTCACAGAATAACCACTTGGATTTGGAATCCCTGGCAAAAGTGTTCAGAGATTCTGTCATCAAATGTAGGAGTAATGTGACAAGAGCATATGAGGTCCTGTCTTTCCCCAGCTCGCCAAGGAGGATTCAGGCTTGAGTGCCTTAATCTTGTCCCTTCCTCTGTTCTCCGAAGATCCAGGTTCTACCTTTGGACTCCCCAAAAGAAAATGGGGAGGAAAAGAGACACTAGGAAAGAAATGGATGTCGGGGGTTTCTGAGGAATGTAGGGTAGAAAACAGAGAACAGCTGGTAGGTGATAGATGTATATGGAAAAGGGGGGAAAAAGGGGATATTTAAAAGGATGGCTTGGACCTCTTTGATGGTTCTTGAAATATAAGCAGAAGAATTATTTTAAAGTTATTCCTTGGTGGCCTTAACACCTCTCTTAAGACTATGCCATATACGTCCCTGCTTTATCCAGATGTATTTACAGCTGTCAGTAAAAAGGCTCAGTTCACTGCCCCATTCTTCACATAGACAGCAGGTTTGCCAGTTTCACTAATGAAGAAGTTTGTAGTTTAGAGATATAGGGTCTAAATAGTTCAACAGGATAGCTAGACATTTGAGTCCTCTATGCTTTTGCAAATATTGATTTCTCAATTAGATTTGCTGTCCAGGATTCTAAAGGACAGAGAAAAGAAAACAAAAACTTTTTCAGAATGGCATAGGTTTATTAGGCGTGATAAAGTCTGGCACAGTGAAAAGAGTAATTTACATGGTGGGATGGAAGGATGGATGGATGGATGGATGGATGGATGGATAGATAGATGGATAGATGGATGGATGGATAGATAGATGATAGATAGCTAGATGGCTAGATAAATAGATAGATGATAGATAGACGGATAGATAATAGATAGATAGATAGACGGATGGATAGACAGATAGATGGATAAATAGATAGATGGATGAGTTCATACTTACAAAGCCCTAAGCATGTTGCCTGACTCCTAAGTGTTTAATAAACCTTAGCTATTATTGTTCTTTCTCAAGAGACCACCAAGGTTTGTGTTCTCCAACTCACTTTCTTTTCTCTACTCTAAATCTGTGGAGCAGGTATATTTTATTTATTATAGTTTCTCTTAAATTGTTGTCTAAGCTGCAACTTTTTCTTTTTCATTTTTCTAATGGTTGGGGTTTTTAAACATGGGCCGTCAGGAAGCACTCTGTTTTGCTCCCTGGTTTGGTTCTCCTCTCCTTGAGGCAAAGAGCACTTTCTTGCATGAAGTTATGAGATGAGAAAGAAAGCAAAGAGCCAATATTTCAGAAGGTTGTGATGAATGACACACAATTTTTAGTCTATAGATGTGAACTGACAAATGAATGGATGAGAAGATAGATGCACGTCTCACAAGCAGTGGTTAAGTTTCTGGCATGAGTGACATGTGGATTGTGATGCCTTTCACAGTGATGGGATTTGTAGAAATAAAACAAAATTTGAGGACAAGCTGGTGAGTTTTCTTTTGCTCATGAGTTTGCTGTGCTTGTAGGAAATGGAAATAATCGAAACCTCCCTAATTGACCACCTACATAAACCTCCGTAAGCTGACCCAATTTTCATAGACCGGACATGCACCACATGTACTCAGTGTACAGGGCCTAGTTTCTCATGTTGTGCTGACCAGTTTGTTACAGTTCCTTGTTTGGGCAACTTACAGAGGTTCTAGGAAAGGGGTTTATGGAGTTAATCTCAAGAGAGAGATTAGAGGTAGAGAAATGGATTTAGGAATTTGGGGCATTAAATGGTAGTTGAGTCAATGAAAGTATAAATGACGATATAAAAAGGAGATAGTTGAGGCAGAGAGGTGGTTTCTGGATGGACGGACAGATGAAGGCATGGGCAGAATAACTCACAAAAGAAAGAGAGAGAATGAAGCCCCAGGATCAGAAAGGAAGGACGAAGGCAGGGAGAGAATCATGGCACAGAATATAAGGGCGTCAACAGTGACATTTCATAGAGAGGTCATGGAAGATGAAGACTGAAGAGTGCCCATTGGATATGACAACAGATAGGTCATTTTTGCCTTGGTGGAAACAGAGTCAGTAGACCATAGGAACAGAGGACAGCTGGTAGATGATCAGAGGAAATACATTTCTATTAAACTGTAGAAATATGTATACTCAAGAAATAACCTTCTTATAGAATTTCAAAATAGACTTAATTGGTCTGAGATTCTTTCTTTTTAGCCAGGGCTGGGTTTGAACCCGCCACCTCTGGCATATGAAGCCAGCACCCTACTCCTTTGAGCCACAGGCACCTCCCGGTCTGAGATTATATCGTGTATGATCTTGAAACAACACCAATTCACTATTGTATAATTACAACACCTTCTCAAAAGAATTGCTTGCTTTTGAGAACTCTTCAGTAGTATCACTTTGATCTGAAGCGCCCCCCCCCATTTACTCATTAGTATGCAACAAGAAATGAGTTCATTTATTCAGAAAATATTTATTGTGTCTTGCTTTATGCCAGGCACTGTTCCACGTGTTTGGGCTCTATCAGAGAATAAAACAGACAACAGTCTTACCTTTGTAGTGTTAATGTTTTAGAGATGTATACTTATAGGAAATTATTTAAATTATTATTATTATTTTTTTTTTTTTTTTGAGACGGAGCCTCAAGCTATCTCCCTGGGTAGAGTGCCATGGCATCACAGCTCATAGCAACCTCCAACTCCTGGGCTCAAGCGAGTCTCTTGCCTCCACCTCCCAAGTAGCTGGGACCACAGGCGCCCTCCACAACGCCCGGCCATTTTTTGGTTGCAGCCATCATTGTTGTTTGGCGGGCCCGGGCTGGGGATTCGAACCCACCACCTTGGGTGTACGTGGCTGGCGCCTTAGCTGGTTGAGCCACAGGTGCCGAGCCTATTTAAATTATTTTTAAACATGGTCCTTAAACTGGACTACCAAATGGCCTCCATAACATGAAATAGCACGAAATGATGCATACCAAAGCTTGAATTAGAAGATTTTAAACTCCAAGTTCTGCTGCTTTCTTGCTTAACTTGTAATAATACCTACTGCATTAGATTCTTTTAAATTTTGGATTTTATCAGATAAAAAGAAGTGTATGAAGGCACTTTTTAAAGTGAACATTTGTGTATTAGTGTAAGGGAGTGATAATGATACCAACAGTAGCAGTAGTAGCAGCAGCGTCACAGAACTGTGAGATCACAGTAGCTGTTGAGTCTGACATTTGTTTCAATCCATAGACCAACCCTAGAAAATCATTGAAATGTTTTTTGGGGGAAGAAAATAAAAATGTTCTGCTTGCATTTGTCATCATAATTCTCACAGTTCATATGCATCCTTTATACATTTCACCATCAAAAGTATGTAAAGTGACTCATTTCTTATTTTTCTTTTTTTTTTAATTTCTTGAGACAGAGCCTCAAGCTGTCACCCTGGGTAGAGTGCTATGGCATCACAGCTCACAGCAACCTCTAACTCCTGGGCTCAAGTGATTCTCTTGCCTCAGCCTTCCAAGTAGCTGGGACTACAGGCACCTGCCACAACACCCAGCCATTTTTTTTTTTTTTTTTTGGTTGTAGCTGTCATCGTTGTTGGGCAGGCCCATGCTGGGGATTCAAACCCACCAGCTCTGGTGTATGTGGCTGGTGCCTTAGCCCATTGAGCTACAAGCACGGAGCCAAATGGCTCATTTCTATATGACATAGGACTGGTCAGAGATAAATTCCTAAAGCTGTTTATACCCTTGATTAGGCTCCAAGAACAATTAGCTTTTACAAGATCACACAGTAAGCTGGACTAAGGCTCTAAGTTCTTGTTTAATGATTAGGATAGTGAGAGTACATTCTTAGTGGTGGGGTGTAAATAGATTCATAAGTTCTGCTGTAGGAAATGTTTAAAGGCCAAAACCACAGTACAGAAAAATTAAAGAGACATTCATAGTTTCGTTTCGTCTTTCCTGCTTTCATACTTTAAAACTTATATATTAGAAATTGTGTAAAACTATCACGGAACATAAGGCTAATTTTTTTGAATATTGCATTCCATTCAAACATTTGAAAATGGACTTATCCTATCTGTTTTAATCTTTCAGATCATAAGGCTTATGGATTCTCTGCCCGAAAAGACCAACCAGTCACGGCAATAGAGTACCAAGGTACAGTATCTTACTGATTCTCATAAGCTGTATTGTTTAAAGAACTCACAAAGATGATACACACAAGATTATCTTTCTGTTTGTTGGGATTTTCAGCCTCACCTTACGTGAATTCCTTTGCCTGACATATTGCTTCATGCTGTTTTGACCTCTTTCTCTATCTCCTCAGTGGCAATTTTGGACATTCAATATGAGACTACATGTACAATGAAGGTTACTTATTACATAAATTATCTCCAACATAGCAAATCTAATTTGTGAAACTGGGAGATGGAGATCTTGAAAAGTTTCTAGCCAGCTAGAAATGGTAAATGGAAATTAACTCTTTAATTCCACTCTGTAGGAAAGCCTAATATCCAGTGTACTTAATACTAATATGAATCTAGTAGATGATCTTACACATGCCCACATAAGAGAAAAACTCAATTTCATTCAATTGGGGGAAGGGGGAACGAAGGGATGGGGAGAGGGAAGGAGGGGAGGGGATTGGTGTGATCCTACTTAATGGGCACAGTGTAACGGTATATGGCACACCTTTTGGGTGCAGAACACAACTTTAAGAGGGTCTCTACCTAACAAATGCAAATGCTGTAACTTAGTTGTTTGCAGCCTCACATTAACCTGAAGTAAAAAATAAAATAAAGTAAAATAAAATATATAAAAATAAATTCCCTTTGGATTAAAGATGACTTTAATGTAGCCTATTTTTGGATTCCATTTCAAAATTTATTCTTAGCTTCTTAAAACTATTTATAAGGGGGAGGTGATTAATGGGTATAAAATTTCAGGTTTGTAAGATGAAAAAGTTCTGGAGATTGTTACATGTATGACAACATGCTTAATACTGAACTGTACAGTTAAAAAGGGTTAAGATGGTAAATTTTATGTTATGTATATTTTGCCATAGTTAAGAAATTTTAAAAAGGAAAGTAATAAAATAAATTAGAGCTTTTCATTAGTTTAGTTAAACTATTGACCACCTAGTAGTTTTTCAAAGGATCTTTTATTTAAAACACAATAACACTAGGCAACCAGAAGTACTGTTTCTTAATTGTAATGCTTGTTTGGCTGGAGATTGTAAACATTTAAGAAACAGGTTCTAAATGTCTGATCCCTCATCTCTAGGTATGTCTTGGGTTCCTGGAGTCAGAAAGAGATAGATTTGAAAGAAAGAGAAAAAGATTCAGGAAAGGATGGCTGGGCATGGTGGCTAATGCCTATAATCCTAGCACTTGGGAGGTCAAGGTGGGTAGATTGCCTGAACTCACAAGTTCAAGACCAGCCTGAGCCAGAGCAAGACTTTGTCTCACTTGAGCCCAAGGGTTTGAGGTTGCTGTGAGCTATGATGCCTTGGCACTCTACCAAGGGCAAAAAAGTGAGACTCTTTCTCAAAAAAAAAAAAAAAGATTCAAGAAACTAGAATGGGGAGAATTAAATGAGTTAGTATTTATATAGTGCTTTCAGTAGTGCCAACCACATAAGTATTATATATGCTTATCAAATAAAAATATGCTATATTAAGAATCAGACTATCATTAGAAAATAACAAATCACTTGATAACAAATCACATAAATAACTATAGTAGAACCTCTGTAAGTTGACCATGCAAGGGGCTGTAAAAAACTGGTCAACATACAGAGGTGGTCAACATAAGGAACAAGGCCTACTGTATATCTGGTGCATGTCTAATCTATGAAAATTACATCAAGTTTAGGAGGTGGTCAGTATAGGGAGGTGGTCAACTATGGAGGTTCCACTGTATTTAGGTTCCCTAAAGTCCTAATGCATTACATAATTAAGCTAATAAAACACTGTGTCAGGCTCGGCGCCTGTGGCTCAATCGGCTAGGGCGCCAGCCACATACACCTAAGGTGGCGGGTTCGAATCCCCAGCCCGGGCCCGCCAAACAACAACGATGGCTGCAACCAAAAAATGGCCGGGCGTTGTGGCGGGCGCCTGTGGTCCCAGCTACTTGGGAGGCGGAGGCAGGAGACTCGCTTGAGCCCAGGAGTTGGAGG
>CAUYQV010009337.1:0-14550 GCA_963574575.1 Galagoides demidoff | reverse complement strand
GTAGAGTGCCATGGCATCACAGCTCATAGCAACCTCCAACTCCTGGGCTCAAGCGAGTCTCCTGCCTCAGCCTCCCAAGTAGCTGGGACCACAGGCACCTGCCACAACGCCTGGCCATTTTTTGGTTGCAGCCATCATTGTTGTTTGGCGGACCCGGGCTGGGGATTCGAACCCGCCACCTTAGGTGTACGTGGGTGGCGCCTTAGCCAATTGAGCCACAGGCGCCGAGCGTAACATTCAGTTTTTAACTCAGTTATTGGTGTAAACTTCTTTAAAATATCCACATCATCCCTGCTTAGACAGTGTCTTGAAAATATGCTAACAGCTCATCTATACTTTCTTGTTGATATAAATAGGCTCACATTGTTTTCACCCCTTGGCTTAGGACAAAGCAAGTTAGGGGAAAACATCCTTCCTTCTCTTCCTTTCTTTCCTTTTGGCCAGAAAGATTATTCTCAAAAATGAGCTTTTCATTAGTATAATCCTTCAGCTACGGTGGATATAAAATGGACTTGGTAAACTAAATTGAGAAGCCATCAACTCTTCATAATGCATTTTCTAGGATACTATGCTATTTTTCCCCAAATACCGAGTTCTCTTGAGACAAGAGCTGACTGTGAATAAAAATTCCCTTTACCTGAAATTTAATTCTGAAGCGTTGGTCTGGGGTTTCCGATTTGCGTCTGCTAATTTCATGTATTAGAACCACCATCCAGACACTCTCGAGTCTCTCCTTGAAGTGCAACTCTGAATGAGAATCTTAGAAGCCACTGTCTTAGGAAGGTTCCTCTTCTCCTTGAATGCCACATGGTAATGACAACTGGCACACCGCATTTATTTTAATGTTTATATTTTGAAAAAATGTGAATGGATAATTCTCCTTTGTGGATACTATGTATCTTTGTTTAAAACAGCTCCTAGAAAAGATGAAGCAGCTCAGGTTTTTAACCCATTCTGGGTGTGTCTCTCTTTCATGAACGTTAGCACCTCACGCCCTAACCCGGTCTTTAGTCAAGCGTTTCTACAATACACTGTAAGTAGCTAATTAAGAAAGTACTTAATGTACTGTAGTTGAGAGCATTTTCTACTCAGGAAATCAGTTCTACTCTTGATTAGGAGTTGCGAATAAAGCAATAACCTGAATCTACTCCAAGCATAATACTAACCAGATAATTTAGCCAGAATAAATGTGGGTGGGAATAATTTTCTCCTCCCTCCTTCAACCTCCTTATCATCTAGTTCCGCAGCAGAGATCAGAGGCACAGCATCTGCCTTTCTCAGGTTACCAATCTCTTTATCCCGTCCTGGCAGAATGACACCCATTTTTACTGTGACATTGCTGCTGCCATCACAGTGCATCTTTGTTTCTTTTTTAAATAAATGAAATTAAAGATGCTCAGCATGGAAAGAATTCAGCTGTATATCTCCAAGTTGCACACAAATTGGAGCTGGTTTTAGCTTTTAGTTTTAAGCTCCTTTGTCAGCACACACACACACACACACACACACACACACACCAAGAACTCAGGCAAGGCGTTCCATTTACCTGCCTGCTTTCCTTCCTACCCAGTAGGGCGATTTTGAGCTAATAGGGTAATTCTATGGAAAAGGATTTTTTTTTCTTAAAATAATGGGAAAATATGGAGAATAAAAGGTTTTTATTTAATATTTTTAAGGCATATACGATGTCAGGATTGCAATGAATAAAGTTGAAATAATTTACTGAAACTTCTGTGAGAAGCAGCTTAGGATATCAGAGGGACTTACGGATTTATTTCAAGATATAGAGGGTATTTGTTGTTTTTGGAGTTACAGAATTCATTCTGGTAAGAGAATTTTACTTTGGAAAACATCCACAACCTAATTGCATGAAATTTTATGAAATTTTGATCCAACCCTGGTTGCCTGTATTTTTCTCACAAGATTTTCAGTCTTGAATGTAGTCCTGTAAGACAGAAAAATGGTTGGAGCTGATTCATCGCTTCCATGAAGAGCCTTTCTGACGTGGACTGAATTGTGTGTCCATTCAAAAAAGTTAAGGTCCTAAACCCTCCCGTATTTATGAATGTGACCTGATTTGGAAATAGGGTTATTGCCAGTGCAATCAAATTAGAAGGGTGTCATGTTAAATTAGGATGGGCCCTACTCCAATATGACTAGAGTCCTTTTAATACCAAGAGAAGAGACACAGACCTGGACGTGGAGGGAAGTTAGTCATGTGAGGACAGAGGCAGAGACTGTGTTTATGCTGCCACAAATCAAGGAATGCCTGGGAGGGAATATTTCCCTGGTAACCCCTTGATTTTTGGATTTCAGAACTGTGAGAACACAGTTCTCTGTCATTTTAAGCTACCCAGTTTGTGGTAATTTGTTACACCAGTTGAAGGAAACAAGCATTGCTCTGATTCTAATTCCTTTCTAAGCCTAATTCTTTAGTTTCTCCTTTATCATTTGAGTTACTCCATGATCTTCCCAACAAATCCACTTAAATTTGTTAGTCCAAAGAGATTACTGTTGCCTGCATCATTCTGTCCTAGTGGGCAAACAAATATTTCTTACTGTAATAATTTTATGGTTGGGGGTCACCACAATATGAGGAACTGTATTAAAGGGCCATGGCATTAGGAAGGTTGAGAACCACTGGTCTAGATGGTCAGACTCAGTTGGCTGAGAAAAATCACCAAAACACATAAGTGAAGCACGGAAAGGACCACATGTGCCCTTACAGCCATTTTAGATGACAACATTTTTCAAACAATCCAAGGATTGTCTAATCACCTATACTTGAGGAATATCCGTAAGTTAAAGATCCCACTCTCCATCAAGTTACTTATTAACCTGTTGATTTTTGTCTATCAGAGACACAAATCATTCTTTACTGGTAGAAAAGATAACACAAAGGTTCTGCTTTCATTGCCCCATAGAACATTAACCAGTTTTATATCTAATCCACCAACCTTATGCCCATGTCGTTTTTTTTTTTTTTCATTGCCTATAGAACTCTGCTCTCATAAATCTTTGACTCACCTCTGCCTTCCTGCTGATTACCTCAAGGATGAGAAGACCAGTTTGGCAATATTTGTGTAAACATCATGCCTTTAACTTTTTGATAATTATACTTTGATATGCCACATGCACAGAGCAGATTATTTGAGAAATCTGGTAGTTTCAAATTAGCTGAATGACTATAGAAGGCACCAAAAAATGAATGCACAATTTGAGGAAGGAAAAGCCTGTCTATAAATGTAATGCTCGACATACACCGATAAGGAAAAATGAATACCAATCACGTCGAGTGCCTGTTGTCCTTACAGAAATCAAACATCACTTGAATATCACAAATTTAATACAATTTTTTTTTTATTTCTTAAATCTGTATACAGTTTTTGGCACCATCTGTATTTTTGACATTTACATGGTAGAATTTAGGATGATGGCATGGAATGGAAAATATAAGGAATTCCTACTGCTAAAAGAAAAGAAAAGAATGATTTTTCCTCTTATCCTTTCAAATTGAAGAAAAAAAGAATTTCTTAGACTTTTAAATATATATGTGTAATTCCAGAAAGCCTATTCACTCAGCAAATATTGATTTAAAGATCTTAAGTGTTTCTTAAAGTGTAGGCCAACTTTTCATGGATGATCTGGTATCTGAGAGTTGGGTTAAATATCTTCAAGTCAACACTACTTCATGCAATTCTTTGGGTGAAAGTAAATCTGAACATAGTAACATAAGAATATTAAATAAACTCTGAAATCACCCAAGCTTCTGAAAACAAACTGTAAATGGTAGGAATTTGTTAAGAACATTAGGCAATTTCACAAAGCCAGATCAAACTTTAGCTTTTACTCTATTAGTGAAACATGAGTTAAAAACTACCACAATAACAAAGAAAAAGTACAACCAAATCCCACAGTAAACATAGAGTTTGATCAACATAACATTTTTGAAAAGAATGAGACATCTTCCTCTTGGAAGGACAATGTGTGTGTGTGTGTCTAGCAGTGGTGAAATCTGGGCAAAAATAAAGTATAGAAAAGGAAATAAGAAGGATGATACTTCTGAGTGTTGTGTCTAACCTCTGGGCGAGGTCCTTCAAAAACCTGAATGATTTGATTCTTACCAGGCAATGGCACATATTATTAGCAGTACCACTTACAGATAAAGAACCGAGAGGATAATTTTCTTTCCTATGGTCATGTAGCAGCTCATGAAGAGCTAAGATTCAATTTATTTTTAGCTCCAATGCTGTGTTTTGGATCTTCAATTGAAGGACATTCTTGGTCAAGCAAGATTGACATTTTTGCTAGATATCCAGGACACCGCACGAGTCATAAGCTGAAACATTAGTCTTTCTGGGGTAGCTCATGGTTCAAGGGGGAAAATGAAGGTTAGGAGTATAGAAAAATCATTTCTGATACCATATTGACCTAAAAATAGCATGTGACCTTGAGAATGTTACCTTTTCCTTTTTAGGACTCAGTTTCGAAATCTTTAAAATGAGATTATCTGATCAGATGAATAAATTTATGACTACGGCTCATAGCATTAGCTTGGGAGCTCAACTTTCTCTTATTCAAGATAAATTTGAGTTACTATTTTTTGAAAGGTGACAATTAATTTTTGTGCCATTGAGAAGGAATAAGAAGTTATAACTCAACATCTGACATTATGGTTCTTTATCACTTACTATTTCATTTTATGCTTATGGGACATTTTAAAGACTTATTTAGAAATAGGTATTTTTTCTTGTATACTGATTGTTCATTAACAAAAAGAAACATATCAGAACAACAAATTTGGTATTCTCAATTTGTTGTTCCCATTCAGAGTCAATTTTTTCTGAATAACCTTGAGACTCAGGGTTGTGTGTGTTCCTCCCCACACTGGAATCTTCTAGTGCTTTGAAACTTGTCACAGAGGTTTCCTTAGAAGCCAATGGTACATTTCACTCAAGTTCTAATGCTGATAAATATGCAAGCTTTCATACTTACATACATATTTATAAATGTGAATTATGGGTATATGTATGTGTTCTATCACATTTCCACTTAACAGATAAATAAGAACACTTGATACTATTCGCTGTAATATTCCTTTTAATAACCACTACTGTTATACACGTAGAAAGAACTCAGAAAACATTTGTTGATGCAAAGTCAAAGAATATATTTTACTCCTATTTTTACAATTTTCTAATTATTTGGCTTCACATGTTATAACAAAATTGGGTAACCAGGGTAAATTTTCTATGTATACTGAGAATCCATTCCTAAATGTTTAACACATATTAGTAATAAAAAAAAAAAGTCAAGATAGTGAATTGCAGACTATCTCAGTGAAAGAAAATTTTTCCTTAGAAAAGATAATTTAAAACTATATTATTTCATGAAGCGCTGATGTGGTATGTGTTGATTTCTGACTAATTAAATGCAAATTATAAAGGAGACATCTGCTAGACTCATTTGAGAAGATCAATTGGGTAAATAAAGGTAACAAAATGGTGTATGATGATTGTTTTCCCTCTAACACAATATTTGTTTCATTACCAACATTTTAATTGGTAATGAAATGGATTTTTATCCCCATTTTACGTATATTATAATTTGTCATTAAAATAATAGTTTCAGGCTTGGTGCCCGTAGCCCAGCGATTGCCAGCCACATACACAGAGGCTGGTGGGTTCAAGCCCTGCTGGGGACAGCTAAACAACAATGACAACTGTAACAAAAAATAACTGGACATTGTGTTCGGTGCCTGTGGTCCCAGCTACTTGGGAGGCTGAGGCAAGAGAATCACTTAAGCCCAAGAGTTTGAGGTTGCTGTGAGCTGTGATGCCATAGCACTCTACTGACGGTGACAAAGTGAGACTCTGTCTCAAAAAAAAAAAAATAGGGTGGTGTCTGTGGCTCAAGGAGTAGGGCGCTAGCCCCATATACTAGAGGTGGCAGGTTCAAACCTGGCCCTGGCCAAAAACTGAAAAAAAAAAAAAAGTTTCAAAAATAATGATTACTTTGCATTTTATTCAACAGCAATTAAATATACAGAATTATGTTTTTATTGAATATTGAGTCTGATTCCAAAATTCTAACTTCCTCATACAATAGCCAGTCTTTCCAAAAATGTTTTTAATAATTTTGAGTTACACTGTAAATAATTTACTTAAACATATCAGGCAAATAAGTTTGTATGTCCTAGAATAAGCCATCCCAAATAGTGATACTCAATGTCTCAAGAAAATAGTTTCTCTCAGCCAGTGGTTTGTAGCCAGGAAACCAAAACAAACCTTTTACCTCATGTACTTGCTGCCCTTATTCACTCTGTCCGCATCTAGGAATTTTGCAATTAGTCTGCTGACATGATGGCCAGTTGTGATACACACACACACACACACACACACACACAGTTTTTTAAAGACATGGTATTATATGGCCTGCATAATGTAACATAGGCTAAGAGCACATTATCGGTAGCAAATTGCTGGGTTCAAATCCTGACTCAACCACTTACTAATTTTGCAAAGTTAGGAAAGTACCTTAGTCTCTTTGTCCCTTAGTTTCCTGATCTATAAAATGTACTAATTAATACCATAGTGAAATAACTTAGGGGACCTGGAAAAATAGACTCGGACCCCCACTTAGGTTAATTATTGGTAATTTATTTTACCTGCTGCAGGGGCTGCTGCTCCGAGAGACAGTCAGCAGCCCAGGTGTGAGGGTGACTTACCTTTTATAGGCTTTGTGTCAGCATATTACAGAAGGGAAAGGTGGCTGGTTAAGGGGGGTTACAACTCAGGTAGTCATAGATACAGCAATGGAACGATAATTAATACAGTTTCAGTTGACAATGGATACATTTTATATCACAATGGTTATGGTTATACAACAGTAATTAATCAAGTCTCTGAGTTTTTTACCATTGTTCATCTACTGAGAGCTTGGGGGTTTTGTGAAACTTGGGACTTTTTTCCTTGTACCTGAAGCTTGTTCTTGACAACTCTAGGAGGAAGAAGGGGGCCTGGGAATGTGTTCTTGGCCACCCTGGGGGGAGGAGGGACTTGCCTTGTTCCTGGAGTTGACTCTAGGGGGAGAAGGGAGGAGGAGGGAAATGGGCTGGAGAGGGTGGGGGGAACAGGTGAGGGATAGGAAACAGGAGTGGGCATGGCAAAGAGGTCTGGGTTACAACAAGGCACCTTTGGGGGTGGAAGTCATGAGGATGAGGGGAATCAGGGAACCTGGTCTGAATTCAGAGCTCATTTGCAGCTCCCAGGAATGGGGGGACCAGGCCACTGTTCAGGGAAGATTTTCCAAGGAATGGGAGGGATTAAGCCACCAATTTGGGGAGGGTTTAAAACCTTTCTGCCTTTTGGGGTGACATTTATCCCCTTTGGACACACATTAGTGAATCTTCTAGCCCTGTGACAGGGTATTTGGGGTGCCTCTAAGGTGTCATTTGGGTTGGTGTTTGTACCCCTTGGATTCCCATTCATCTCACAGGCCCCGGTGTTTCTGTGTTGAGGACCCCCTGCATTGTCTGTTGATTGTGGCAACATAAGGAAGGATTCTTTGATCTTATTTTCAAGATTTTTTTTTAGCTATTTGAGAGTTTGTGCCTTTCTGTATACATTTTAGAATGGGTTCTATTTTATAGATTTCTGTATGGTGGTAATATTATCTACCATATGGTACCTTTTCTTGACTCTACCAAACATAATTACTTTGAAGTCTATGCCTGGTAAGTTAAACACAGGACCCTCTTTGACTGTGTTCCTGGTGTCTATACATTTGGTCCTGGTTCCTGGTGTGCCTGTTAATTTTTCACTTAACATTGGGCATGGTGTGTGCAGGTGCAGTGGCTTTGGATGATGTCATTGTCCTCCTGAGAGGGTTCAGCCTCGCTTTCTGGTAGCTAAATAGCATAGGAGCAGGCCACTTTGACAGAAAGCAAATGTGGCTGGGCAAGGTGGCTCATGTCTGTAATCCCAGCACTCTGGGAGACAAGGTGGGTGGATCACATGAGTGCAGGAGTTTGAGACCAGCCCAAGAAAGAGCAAGACCCCATCTCTACTAAAAATAGAAAAATTATTCAGGCATTGTGGTGGATGCCTGTCATCTTAGCTACTCGGGAGGCTGAAGCAAGAGTATTTCTTAAGCGCAGGAGTTTGAGGTTGCTGTGACCTATGATGCTACTGCACCCTACCCAGGGTGACAGAGTAAGACTCTGTCTCAAAAAGAAGAAGAAGAAGAAGAAGAAGAAGAGGAAGAGGAAGAGGAAGAAGAGGAAGAAGAGGAATAAGAAGAAGAGGAAGAGGAAGAAGAAGAGGAGGAAGAGGAGGAAGAGGAAGAAGAAGAGGAAGAAGAAGAAGAGGAAGAAGAGGAATAAGAAGAAGAAGAGGAAGAGGAAGAAGAAGAAGAGGAAGAGGAGGAAGAGGAAGAGGAAGAAGAGGAAGAGGAAGAGGAGGAAGAGGAATAAGAAGAGGAAGAAGAGGAAGAGGAGGAAGAGGAAGAAGAAGAGGAAGAAGAAGAAGAGGAAGAAGAGGAGGAGGAGGAAGAGGAAGAGGAAGAGGAGGAAGAGGACGAAGAAGAGGAAGAGGAGGAAGAGGAAGAAGAGGAGGAAGAGGAGGAGGAGGAGGAGGAAGATGATGACCGAAGTGATTCAAGTTTGCATAGTCATTTTTGTAGGGCTCCATCCACCCTAGATTACTCCCACCCTTAGTGGGTATTGAGTTTCCTATAACTCAAAGGAAGAGCCTGGGGAGATTGTCTGTCCTGGGCAGATTTTTAGGATGGCCTCAAGAATACCACCAGCTTGTGTATTTGCCATGCACAATCTCCTCCCCTTCATTATGGTAAGAATATGTGTGAATATAACATGATATCTCCCCATGGCTACATTACTAGACAGTTGTTGACTTGGCATTGAACAAAAAGTGGATGAACCACTTGGGCAGGGTCTAATTGTTGAGCTCTTAAAAAGGACTAGGTCCTGGGCAGTGCCTGTGGCTCAAAGGAGTAGGGCACTGGCCCCATAGAAGGGAGGTGGAGGGTTCAGGCCCTGCCCTGGCCAAAAGCTGCAAAAAAAAAAGACTAGGTCCTTCCTGAATTAAAAGAGGTTTTGGGAAGGGTCCTTCTCTGTTTCCACCTTTGAACACAGAAGGGGTCACATGGCAAGAACTTGAGAGGCTTCTGGAAGCTAGACGTAATCCCAGGCAGGAAAACCAGGATCACAGAACTCACGCTGCAGGGACTTGAATTCTGCCATCAACATGACTGTGTGTGGAAGAGGCTTCCAAGCTCCAGTCAAGGATGCAGGCCCTGCTGCCTTGATTACAACCCAGTGCACTTTGCCTGGACCCCTGACCCACAGAAAATATGAAACGGTGAGTGGCTTATAAGCCATTACACATATGATAATTTGTTATGTAGCATTAAAAACAAATATGCTGCCCCAAATTTACTTTACTTTTTGGTGATTTTCTGCTTAGTTTTTTTGCATTCGGACTACATATCTTAAAAATTCAGCAAATTCCCTGCATCTTCTCACTAGGATCTGGCTGGCTCAGCATTCCCGAGTGTCAATGTTTGTCTCTCTCTGCCCCAAATTCCTGCTAGTCTCTCTGTGTCTTTACAAGCACCTGAACTCTCAGTCTTTCCTTCACTTTAAGAACCATCAAATATGGGCAGCACCTGTGACTCCAAAGAGTAGGGTGCTGGCCCCATATGCCAGAGGTGTTGGGTTCAAACCCAGCACCAACCAAAAAAAAAAAAAAAAAAAAAAAGAACCATCAAAGGACTGGAGGAAAAATGGTTGCAGAATGCTGGCCAACTGCACCTGTTCCTCATTCTCTGAGATTTTAACCCCTGAAGTCCAGGCCACCTGAGCAGCTCTTCAGCTCATTAGACAGAGGATTGTTTTGCTTTGCTTGTTTTGTTTTTAGCTTTTCTGATGGCTCTCAGGCAGAGTGGTAGCCTGAAACATTTACCCCATCAGAGCTAGAAAAAGAAATCTTCCAGATCCTTTATTCTAAAACTCATGCTGTACCATCTCCTGAGTAAATATAGGACCTCCAGTTCCAATATGATAGCAGGGAAGCAACCTGGCTTCACTTCCCCCACAGAAAACCAAAAGCAAATACAAGTGTCAAGAGATTATCACTCACAGTACCCAAGAACTCAACAACAAGCATGAGACAGTCTCTGGGGCTACAAAGAAGTGAAAAATGATAAGAGAATCAGATATGCATACCCAATGCCCCTCCTTCTGATATGCCCTGGAAAATTTGGAAAATGCTTATGGAAAATTTTCCCCCCAGTTCATAGTTTCCACATTGGAAAAAGTAAGATCACAGTGAACAACAAGCTTTCCTCACAAAAGCTTGTTCCTCATGAAAAGCCCCTCATGTTGGGCTTTTCTGGCAAGAGACCTGTCCCAGCCTCATCCCATGAGAAGCATCATAATTGCTAAAGGGGATTAAAAACTTCTAAGGACATCTAGAGACAAATAAAGGAGGTGGGTCTACCATTCCTAGGCCTGGAAACTCTGCTCTGTATTTAGCCAAAGGAGATGCCAGATCACAGTGATGGTTCAGCAGCACCATCCTGCGAAAAGTACATCCCACAGGTCCCCTGGATGCCTAGTCAGCCTCACAGACCTCTGGGGCATGCTCTTTAGGGCAGCGGGGTTCGACTTGTGGGTGGCGACCCACAAGCACTGTATTAAATGGCTGTGGCATCAGGAAGGTTGAGAACCATTGCTTTAGGGCCTCCATCATTTGGGATGGGCAGAACTTTGATCTTTTACAAGAACTGTGACAAACTCAGGCTTGAGGTACCATCTAGTGCCAAACAGGAGGCAGCAATGTAGTAGGGGTGGAGTCAGGGTGGGGGAGAAAGAATACAAAAATTATGAAGTATCTTTAAGCAAAAACAATCAATAAAATCCAAAAGAACTCAGAACGAGAAGATTGGAACAAATAACTACTCCTTCAATAGAAAGGGCATGGATATACACAGATCCACAAGAAACCATGGAAAACAGAGAACCATTATCTCTCCAGACAGACAAAGCAAGAAACTGGTGACTGACCCTAATGAGATGGCACTATGTGAGCTCTCTGATAAAGAATTCAAATAGCAGGTTTAAGGAAACTGGGGATCTTCAAGATAACACAGAAAATCAATTTAGAAATTTCTCAGAAAAACTTAACAAAAAGATTAAAGTAATTAAAAAATGAAACAGAAATTATGGAAATCAGATATACATTTACTGAACAGAAAAATTGAGTAGAGTCTCTCAATAGCAGAATGGATCAAGTAGAAGAAACAATCAATGAGCTTAAAGACAAGCTATTTGATTTACACAGAGGAAGAAAAAAGAATGAATGAAAAGGAGTGAAGATGTCCTAAAAGATATAGAAATCACGTCAAAAGACCAAATCTAAGAATTACCAGTGTTCAAGAGAGAAAGCAAGGACAAGTGGTAGAAAACTTATTCTGCAGATAATAACAGAAAAATCAGATTGTTTGTTTTCTTATTAAGTTTTAAGAGTCCTTTGCATTTTTGGCTGATAATTCTTTATCATATATGTCTTTTTTTCTTTTTTTATTAATTTTTCTAACTTATCCATGTGTATATTAGGTTTCCACTTTCGCCTTTACAGAATTAAAAAGGCTAAATTTAATGACAATAACAATATTTAACACAAGGACTGAGAACAAAAACCTCATAAAGAACAAATGAAGATAAATACATTCAGAAAAGAAATCAGATGATGGCTGCAACAAAATATTAAGCAATAATAACAGTAATAATGCAAAGAAAGTAACATTCACATTGTCAGATAGGAGTAGGTCTATTATAGAATACTTTGATCAGTTAACTTCTTCTTATTTTGCTTTTTCCAAAGTCTCAAAAACATAGACAACTAACATTTATAAATGAAAGTAACAGATAATTTCAAAAAAACAGATCATGCCAAATCTTATAGATAATAGAAAAAGAAATACTTCAAAATCATTCTACTTAATCTGAATACACCTGATATTAAAATTGGAGAAAATATATTATTATAAGGGGGAAATTACAAACATATTTCACTTGTAAATGAGGATGCAATGTGATAAACAATATATTAACATGTTGAATTAAAAATTTGTTTAAGTAATGTACTTTGGTCCAAACTAAATACAATTTATATAAGAATTAGTCACTAATTTCTTTCTTATTTTTTTTTCTTGCCCACACGCCCTCCCTCCTTCTCTGTCTGGTATCCCCTTCCCCCATGCCCCACCATGTCATTAATTGTCATTAATTGTCTTCATGTCAAAGTTGAATACATATAATTCTTCTCCATTCCTGTGATGCTTCACTAAGAATAATGTGTTCCACCTCCATCCAGGTTAGTACAAATGCTGTAAAATCTCCATTGTTTTTGAAGACTGAATAATATTCCATGATATACATATACCACAGCTTACCAATCCATTTCTGGGTTGAAGGACATTTAGGCTGTTTCCACATTTTAGCAATTGTAAATTGGGCTGCAATAAACAGCCTAGTACAAGTGTCTTGATAATAAAAGGTTTTTTTTCCTTCTGGATAGATGCCCAATAATGGGATTGTAGGATTGAATGGGAGGTCTAGGTTGAGTTCTTTAAGGTTTCTCCATACTTCCTTCCAAAAAGGTTCTATTAGTTTGCAGTCCCACCAGCATCACATATGTCTTTTGAGAATATTTTCTCCCAGTCTACAGTTGTCTTGGCATTTCATTACCTTTTTTAAAATTTTTTTTATTAAATCATAGCTGTGTACATTAATGCAATCACGGGGTACAGGGCATTGCATTATCCTGATAATGTCTTTCACAGAGCAGAAGCTTTTTAATTTTAGTAAATCCTAGAATATCAATTTTTCTTTGCATGTAACTTGCCTTTGGTGCTATATCTAAAAAGCTCTCAACAAGCCTAAGGCAATCTAGAGTTTTTGCTTATACCATCATCTAGGAGTTTTATGGTTTTGCATTTGACACTTTGAATTAATTTTTGTGTAGGGTGTAAGGTCTACATTCCTTTTTTTTTTTTTTACATATACATGTGTTTAATTGGTTTCCACTTTTTGCCTTCACAAAATTAAAAAGGCTTAAAATTTAATAACAATAACAATGTTTAAGATAAGGACTAGAAACAAAAACCTCATAAAGAATGAATGAAGATAAATACATTCAGAAAAGAAATCAGACGATTGCTGCAACGAAATATTGAGCAACAATAATAATTATTTAAAAAGTAACATTCACATTGTCAAATAAGAGTATGTTCTTTTTTTATTGTTGAGGATTCATTGAGGGTACAAGAAACCAGGTTACACTGATTTCACTTGTTAGGTAAAGACCCTCTTACAATCGTGTCTTGCCCCCCAAAGGTGTGGCACACACCAAGACCCCACCTCCTTGCTCCTTCCCTCTCTCTGCTCTTCCTTTACGCACCCCACCCTCCTTCTTTCTCTCTCTGCTCTCTCCTTCCCCCATTCCCACAGTGTCTTTAATTGTTGTCATATCAAAATTGACTACATAAGATTTATGCTTCTCCATTCTTATGATGCTTTACTAACAATAATGAGTTCCACTTCCATCCAGGTTAATACAAAAGCTGTAAAGTCTCCATTTTTTAATGACTGAATAGTATTTCATTGTGTACATATACCACAGCTTGTTAATCCATTCATGGGTTGGTGGGCATTTAGGCTATTTCCACATTTTGGTGATTGTAAATTGAGCTGCAATAAACAGCCTAGTCCAGTGTCCTTATGATAGAAGGATTTTTTCCTTCTGGGTAGATGCCCAGTAATGGGATTGCAGGATCAAATGGGAAGTCTAGACTGAGTTCTCTGAGGGTTCTCCATATTTCCTTCCAAAAAGGTTGTATTAGTTTGCAGTCCCACCAGCAATGTAAAAGTTTTCCCTTTCTCTCCACATCCACGCCAACACTTGCAGTTTTGAGATTTTGTGATGTGGGCCATTGGCGCTGGGGTTAGATAGTATCTCAGGCGGTTTTGATTTGCATTTCTCTAATAATTAGGGATGATGAGCATTTTTTTCATATGTTTGTTAGCCATTTGCCTGTCTTCTTTAGAGAAGGTTGTATTCATGTCTCTTGTCCATTGACATATGAGATTGTTGATTTTTTCATGTGGATTAATTTGAGTTCTCTATAGATCCTAGTTATCAAGCTCTTGTCTGATTCAAAATATGCAAATATCCTTTCCCATTGTGTAGGTTGTCTATTTGCTTTGGTTGTTGTTTCCTTAGCTGTACAGAAGCTTTTCTGTTTAATTAAGTCCCATTTGTTTATTTTTCTTGTTGCAATTGCCATGGCAGTCTTCTTCATGAAGTCTTTCCCCAGGCTGATATCTTTCAGGGTTTTTCCTATGCTTTCTTTGAGGATATTTATTGCTTCATGCCTTAAATTTAAGCCCTTTATCCATCTTGAATCAATTTTTGTGAGTGGAGAAAGGTGTGGGTCCAGTTTCAGTCTTTTACATGTGGATATCCA